>JAXGGA010004415.1:0-88703 GCA_038373865.1 Uloborus plumipes | reverse complement strand
TTTTGAGCTTACCGTTTACTTAGAAGAATCTCCCGATTAACCCTCAGTCGGGCGCAGCTAACCTCAGAGGCCGGCAAGGCTTAGCTTCTCATTCCTCTTGCTAATGGAGGCTCAACACCACCCCCATCCTTCTACTGTCCTATCTTTTAAGATCACACACAGCTCTTGCCTCAGTCAGTCGACCAGTTTTTTGTTATCAGCATTGATATATGGAGGACGAGAGTTAAAATATATGAGTGGCCTCTTGGGCCGGGTGCGCCCGATTTCTAATGGCAGATTGGTGCTCCAGACAGAGGTTTAAAAAAAGAAAAGGAAAGAGAAAATAGTGCATCAAAACTTTACCCAACCTAAGTTTGCAATATCATTATTGCATCTTTATTTTATCACAATACATTCATATCAATAAGACAATGAGCGGTAAGTAGATAACGAAATTTCCTTTTGCTGGAGGAGGGGGGGTTAAAATGTGTTGCATGAATACTAAGTAAGGTTTAAACAACAAGCGTTATACCGACAGCCATTCTGAAAATAATAATACATGAAGACTTTTTTCAAAATCTGAAGACTATTTTATAAGATTGGCTTTTATTAAAAATTGTAAAATAATATAAATACACCATTTCTTGATAAAAACATTGCAGGTAATTTTATTATCTTGAAATTTAGGTTAATTCTACAGTAGCCTATTGGCTAAATTTAAATTAGAAGTGCAGAAAAGAACAAATATAGGCGGTATAGTAAAAGCTATTCTCAAACAGCTATACATCGTCTATTTCTTCTCTCGAGTGTTTTTCTTGAAACTGAATTTAATGCATAAAAAGACAAAAATATAAAGACATTAAGATTAAATACAATTTTTGACTGTCGTAGTAAAGAAATTCTACACTTATTTCATTTCCTACTTTTTTGTACGAGCCAAACTTATAGAAACAATCGTTTCAATAAAAATGTTTTATTTATTTTATTTGAAATTTTTTCGATTCGAAATTCATTTGATGTGAAATTTACTAAAATTAAAAATATATTTACCTCATACCTATCCGTGCTAGAAAAAGGAACAATATTGCTGCACTATAAATATATTATCTATGAAAATACAAAGAGAATATCTTGCGTATACCGCTCCTACTATTGCAAGTTCGAATTTAAAAGAAATTTTGAGCACATATATGTAAAGTGCAGGAGAAAACAGCTCTTAAAAAGTACTTAAAGAATGATTAACTTGATTCAAAGAAAACTTCAAAAGCAACTGAATTATTTAAAAACTTTCAAACTTTCAAAATTTAAAGAGCTATGTTTGTTTTAATTAAATTAAAACCAAAATTACTACTTTTCCATTGTTTTTAGTATACAATATAAAAGCAAAATAGGCAGGTATTGGAACAGAGAAAGTAACTTGCGGAATAGCCCTTAACAATGAAGAAAAAAGGTTGTTGAAGCAAACTTCGCAAGTTCTTGCAGGCACGTGTTTCGAGGCTGTAAGAACCCTTTCTTCAATGTAGAAGAATTAAGCATACACAGCAAGGAGACTTGCAAATGACTCGTAGACTGGGAATCTACATTCTACATACGCTCAAATTTTGCGTTTTAAAACCTTGAAGCCACAAAACATGAATCATCTAATTTTCTCAAATATTATGCTTTAATAAATGTATTTCTATCATTCATATAAAGCTTTATATAGTCTTGGTAAATTCAAACACAAGTAAAGCAACCTTTCGCCTTATGATGCCGGATTTCTTTAATTGCTTATGCTGATTCCGTTTGAAATCAATGTGATGCAATTTAAAAAGCCTGGATTGATAAAAAATTGAAAAGACGACTTGTTAAAAATGAAAACTTTATAACAAATGAAAGACGAAAATAGAAGATGGAAAAACACTTCAAACCGAATGGAAGAAAAAAAAGATCCATGGTGAATTAACTGTTCTCGGAGAATTGCTTTCGCCATCGGAAAAGTGTTCTTAAATGAATATCCGCTGAAGATAAAATATTTCTTTGAAAATTCAAAAGCCGGTAGAAAAGGAATTGAAAAGTAATCTTTTTAAGGAAACTAGATCGGAAAGTTGATTTTAAAAATTCAAATGACGTTCACCATTTACGAAATACAATTCACCAGGAAGAGATTCACAGTTACTCTCCTAAACGGATCCGCTCGTCTTTGGCAATTTCGGTTAAAAAATTTGCAAAGTACATAACAAAGCACTTAGGAATATCCTTTTAAAAATCATCACAAAAATAGATTTCAGAAGTTCATTTAGAATCCGTTAGGTTCTCTTTTTTGACTTTTGGAAAAGTAAAGGAGTTGAAAACTGTAAACTAGTATTTTTTTAAAAGCTATATTCATTCTAAAAAGCCTAATCAAAGGAAGCGAGAGATATTTTTTTATAAAAGAATTAAGAGCAACAGTAAATGGAAGCGTTTTCAATGAACAAATACAAACATAAAACAGGAGTTTGTAAGCTAAATCCATTTTGGTTACCAGTGGAAAAATCAGGCAGTAATTAAAATGCTCTTTGATTCCTTTTTTATTTACGTAAACTCATTAAATATAATAAAAATACGTCAATATCAGTGTATTGAATTCTCTTCAGTAGGAATAACATTCAGAAAAAACTCTGCAAATACACTGAAGTGACAAAAGTCATGGGATACCTCTTAATATCGTGTCGGCCCTCCTTTTGCCCGGCGAAGTGCAACAACTCGACGTGGCATGGACTCAACAAGTCGTTGGAAGTCTTCTGCAGGAATATTGAGCCATGCTGTCTCGATAGACGTCCATAATTGTGAAAGCGTTGATGGGGCAGGATTTTGGGCACGAACAGACCTCTCGATGGTGTCCCATAAATGCTCAATGGGATTCATGTCGGGCGATCTAGGTGGCCAAATCATTCGTTGGAATTGTCCAGAATTTTCTTCAAACCAATTGCGAACAGTTGTGGCCCGGTGACATGGCGCATTGTCATCCATAAAAATCCCATCGTTGTTTGGGTACATGAAGTCCATGAATGGCTGCAAGTGATCTCCAAGTAGCTGCACATAAGCATTTCCAGTCAATGTTCGGTCCAGTCGCACTAGAGGACCAAGTCCATGCCATGAAAAAACAGCCCACACCATTACGGAGCCACCACCAGCTTGAACAGTGCCTTGCTGACAGTTTGGGTCCATGGCTTCGTGGGGTCTGCGCCACACTCGAACCCTACCATCGGCTCTTACCAGCTGAAATCGTGACTCATCGGACCAGGCCACGGTTTTCCATTCATCTAGGGACCAACCGATATGCTCACGTGCCCACGAGAGTCGCTGCAAGCGATGTCGTTCTGTCAGTAAAGGCACTCGAGTCGGTCTTCTGCTGGAATAGCCCAAGAAATCCAAATTTCTCCGCACAGTTCGAGCAGACACGTCCATTGTACGTCCCACATTGATTTCTACGGTGATTTGACGCAGTGTTGCTTGTCTGTTAGAATTTACGACTCTTTGCAGACGTCGCCGGTCTCGATCTTTAAGTGCAGGCGGTCGACCACTGCGCTGTCCATGGTGGGATGTTATCCCTGAAATTTCATACTCTCGGCACACTCTTGACACAGTGGATCTGGGAATGTTGAATTCTCTAACGATTTCCGAAATGGCATGACCCATGCGTCTAGCTCCAACTAACATTCCGCGTTCAAAGTCTGTTAATTCACGTCGTGCGGTCATCATCACGTTAAAACCTCTTCACATGAATAACTTGAACAGAAATGAAAGCTCTGTAAAAGCACTGCGCATTTATACCTGTTCTATGCGATGCTACTGCCATCTGAAAATTTGCATATTGCTATCCCATGACTTTTGTCACTTCAGTGTATATTCTTTCTTTCTAGCAGGAGGTTATATCTGATGTAAGAAATTAATTTTGTGGTCAAAATAAATCACCAGGGACGTCATTTCAAGTTTTTTCATGGGGGGGGGGACAAAGGGTCCAAGCACAATGCAATTTCATCAGAAAACATTAAAAACCACGCCCATTTATATGTAAATACATTGATTTCTCAAAGCCGGAGGAGGCAATTGACCCCCCCCCCCTGACCCCCCGAAATGACGGGCTCGTAAATCACTTACATATTTAGTATCATATGTGTTTTAGTATCATATTACTCATGTGATTTCTCTAAATAATTTTCCATCAGTGCCTAAGCTGAATTTTCTAATAATGTTCTAATAAAATGGATCTCCGTTTTGTTTTAAGATATGAAATTAATAACTGAAAACTGTTAACAGAAAATAGTGCATGAATAAAAGCCTTCGAATGCTAATAAGTGTGGATAACAAGCTTTTTTGCTTGATGTAGAGTTAAATTTAGAACTAGAGGGTTAAAAGTTTAAAATATAACTACCGGGATTAAGGATCAACTTTATAACAGGTGTAGAAATATTACATATAACTGTGGTCTCTGACGGTGCCATGTTTTATTATTATTATTATTGTTGGGGGTTTTTGTTGTTGTTAGGATTATTACTATAACAGTAACCGCTCCTTATATCGCACTGGTCGGGAGACAGCAAAAAAGCGCTGATATATCATTAAAACGAGCTATAACTGAGGTAATAAAAATGTACGATTGAATTGACGTTACAATACGGGCACCTACAAAAAAGTTTGTTTATCATCATATCGAGACAAGTTTCTTAATCAGGAAAAAAATAGTTTATCAATTGTTCACTTTCAAATCAAAAAATAGTTAAGTAAATAAAAAAATAAACATTTAAAAATACAGTCGAGCCCGCTTAATGGAATAGCCAATTTGTCACGGAAAATTATTCTAATAAGCGGGATATTCCATTATCCGGGATTCCATCCACACGACGTTCCAACTTGCATTTAAACCAAGAAAGCATTTAAATTTGCCTTAACCACAAGTATATTCATCAACAAGTATATAACGATTAACTTTAGACATATTAATTAATGGTAATTTAAATATATTAATTAATAATACTTTAAACATATTAAAATTTAGAAATTCAATTAAAAATGACCTTATTAAATGACCAGGAACGTAACAAGCCCGTTTCTCAGCAAACCAGCAAAGGAGAGCAGCATCTTCAACTTCTGATTTTTTACCTATGTATTTTCTCTTTTGATTAAGGTTTTTGTTTAATTTCCAGTCGTTTAGAATTTTTTCTTTATTTTTCAACAATTTCGAAACTTGAGATTGCGATATCTCGAACTTTTTTTCAAGTTGTAACTGCGTATATTTACATTAGCATTTGAATATTCAATAAAACTCACTTTTTCTTTCAAAGTACGATCTTTTCGCTTAGAAGACATTTTGAAGATAAAAAACACATGCACAGGCGAAGGAAAATTGGAAAATGACTTCAAAACATCAAAGTAGACTTATCGTTGTGCTTCTCGGAAGAGATTCGTCACAGCCTCGTCTTCTTCCCCGCTCCTTTACACCTGTTGGTTTGCCCATTACTCCTTTATTCTCTTATCTCTCCTTTGGGTCCCTAGAGGTAAAGCTTATTCGAAACTTATTGTTCATTCTCTGAAGCAGAAGGAACGATACACAGTGGGGGCGACAAACAGTATACAACACTAGGGAAACATTCCTTTCAAATTCCAGGAATCGCTTTTCTTGCCCCTGCACCCTTTCAACGAAGTGACAAAACATTATTTGGAAGCCGTCCATAAGCTTCACAATCATTATTGCTCTTTACTGGAGGAAAAATCCGGAAAAAAGGGTTGGAAATGGAAGGAGATCGACATCAGCGTGGCTAAAAATTATTCTTTTAACCGGGATTGCATCCTAACATTATATTCCTTTAACCGGGAAATTTAACACAGAAATGATTTACTACGGTTCGGGACATTGAAAATGTATTACATTAAGCGGGATATTCCATTAAACGATATTCCATTAAGCGGGTTCGACTGTATATATAAATGAAAATAAATAAATAAATAAAATTAAGTAAATAAATAAAAATAAGTAAATAAATAAAATAAAAAAAAACATTTCTATTGTTTATTTCTTGGAATACGAATCAAAAGTTGCAACTTTAACTGCAATCTATTTAGATGTATGGGAAACATACCAAGCTTGTTCATTAATCAGAAAAAGACTCTTTTTTTTTTTTTGAGAAATATAACTTTTTTTCTGTGATGTCAAATTTAAAACTAAGTTTTTCAAAAAATATTTAATTTTGTGGGAAAAAAAGGAAAAACGTGATATATCGAAACAAGAAATATAATGAAATGCGATGTAACGAATGAGTATTGTATTATTAGTATTATTACAAATACATTTTTAAATAATTTAACAGTATCAAAGTGATAGCTAAGTGCATAAAGATAATTCAAAAGATCAGTATTAGTTTTTATTAGTCTAAGCGTCAGGGGGAAAAACCCCATTCATTTAAGAACCTTGGCTGCTTCAACTTTTCAAGCAAAAGTAATCTGGTTCTCTGCAACCGTGGAAAACGGTAGAAACACTACTGGAAAAAAATACTTTTATGCAAAACAGTATTTGGTATAAATTATACATGCTTTGAACCTGAGCATTTTTCATTAAAATCGAATTTTATGTAAAATTCAGTAGCATTTATCGCAATAAAAATAGTTAACAATTAGGGTCTCAGGATAAATTATTGCCACTATCAAGTTTTTTGGGATCCCTGTAAATAATATACAGTCGAACCCGCTTAATGGAATAGCCATTTTGCCACGAAAAAATATTCTAATAAGCGGGATATTCCATTATCCGGGATGAAAATAATGCATTTCAATGGTTTGGTACATTTAAAACGTATTACATTAGGCGGGATATTCCTTTAAGCGATATTCTAATAAGCGGGCTCGACTGTAGTAGACCGGTTTTAAAAATATTTGTGGAACATATTGAAATGAAATCAAAGATACAGCATTTTACTCCAAAAGAAATCATAAACAAGTACAACTTAAAAACACATGATTAATTTTTTCACAAAATAAAAAGCGAATGTACCATTAAATTTGCAGAGTGTCTTCAATAATGCAACGGAAACGGGAAAAATGAAATATTTAAATACAATCAAAAAGCATTTTCAATAACAAAACTATTTTCTGCTAGCAAGATGACACATTTTATAAGAAGGGATCAAATGTTTATCGACAAACGTAATCCCCATTTACGAGTAATTGAACAACAAAAAAAAAAAAAAGATCAAAAAACTTGACTTGATCACTAATAAAATTCATTAAAAAGATGAAAAGCTCTCAATGATATTGCAACATATCCAAAAGGCTCATGTAAAATAAGCTAAACGCGTTGTAAATAATTTTGGTAGGAAAAAAAAGAAAAGAAAAGCAGAACACAAATTTCAAGAACAGTGTATGAAGAATTGAGTATTTTTATTTTTTATCCATGCAGCTTTCTCCACTAGTTAGACGGATTATTTCTTATTTTAGTTGAACGAAAATATGCATGAGTCTAAGCTATTCGACTCACTTAAATGCATTTTTTCAATAAAGTAATCTATAACAAAACACGCCAACACCGCCATTTCAGTAGAGGAAAACTGATTAAAATGCCTTTTGCTTAACTATTAGTGAAAAGCGCCTAAAGAAAATAAGGAACAAAACGTCAAGACAGTACTACAAATATCTCTCTCAAGTGCTTTTCATTAGGGCTGAAAAGTGCTCAGCAGACCACAATTATAGGTGAACCAACCAATCTTTTTTGTGTTTTGAACACTTTTTTGCAATGATGAAGAAACTCAATTGTAACCTGGAATCTGTCTTGAAATGGAGTCGTCAATATTGTCTTGAAATGGGTGCATTATTTAGCTGATTTTTCATTTTACTCATCTGTATTTAACAAAACCTGTTCAAGTTAAATGTTCCATAACTATGAATTTGCTTTGAAAAAAGGATTTCTGGGAAAACAAATCATTTTTATTCCTGCTTGTTACATGCGTGTTAAATAACATTTACATATATATATATATTTTCAATTCAAAGTGAACGGGGGACAAAATGAAATAGTTATGAAACCTTAGATGCTTCAAAATGAGCAAATTAGAAATTCCTTCTGAAAATGTTATTGCACATAAAGATAGAGTAACGTTCTTTTGTAACACAAGTAGCGTTGAAATATTATTTTTAATTTTTGGCAGTTACTTTGTAACTTCAAAAAAAGGTGGAATATTTTTAACTCAAAAACCATGGAGCAAAGTGAAAAGTAGAAATTCACCGATAAGCGAATTGCCAGATTACCGATTAATCAGCTGGTGATAATTAGCCGATTAATCGGTCCATCCGATTAATGATCAACATGATTATTTTTAATATTACCAATTTAACCATCAATGTTTTTTCTTACTTTTACCCTTTCCAATTTTAGAAATAGTTACTTATTTATTTCTGAGAAAAGATTTTTTTCTCTAATATGAACTATCTAAGTACTGCATCGGACATCAGTTGATCTCAACTAATAATTTAAATGCTAATTACAAGAACTTTAATATTGTATTAGAGTTACCTGCCACAGCTTTGCCTGTGGTAAAATTTAAAGGATTTTTGCTGCTGTAGCTGTATCTATAATGCATTAAAAAAAACTAAGTACAGAAAATAAAAAAGTTAACTTGAAGCGTACGCTACATCCCCTTAACGTTTACGATACTGTTTAATTAATAATAAATGACTTAGAAACCTACCATCTCTCATCATTTTTTTAGTTTAAAAATAGCTCCGTCCAGCTAGGCCAAATAGTTTTTTTTAAAAAATCTGGGTTATATTTATCAGAACAATTACAATACAAAAAAAAAAAAAAAACCCTATCAAAATCGAATTTCCAAAGGGCATAGTTAAACTTCTGGTTACATCAACAAATACCGTTAAATAAATCTAGGCAGAAAATTTTCAAGCTTAAAATACCAAAACCTTAAGTAACACCTGAAAACAAACAACCCCAATAGGTAATAAAAAGTACAAATGGATAAGAGCCACATTCAGCATAAAAAGAACAGCTGCACTAGCCAAAACCATAGCAATGCGATAGTACCATGAATGAATATTATACATTTCCATCTCTTTACATGTCACAGTAACCCCTTTCGAAACGATTACCATCCATTTTACCTTAGGAAACAAACTTGTCACACCCGTTTGAAAAGCAACAAATGGAATTTAAGTTTTGGAATACTTGATCTCCCGCAATGTGCATTTATTCTAATTCTATTTACACAAAGAGTCAGATGCAAAACTCGTAAAATAAATGGCGCAGAAAACCATTAGCAGCTGAAGAATTCTCGATGTTTTCATTTAAGACTCAGTTTCGAATTATTTCCTTTGTATCTATTTTAGGACTATTCTTTCACCTTTTTACTTCCAAACAATGACTTTGTTCGGAATATCCGTTAACAGAATGCTCCGGAATGACAATAATCCTGTTGGATAATTATGTCATTCGGGCAAATGATTTAACATCCACCAACTCCTACGAGCTAAAGGACGATGCCAAACCTTTCTCCTAATTTGCATTTTGATTATTCAAATTTCAGAAGTGTTCTCGACGGTTCCACTCAATTAGGGAATGGAGTCTCCCTCTTCATTGGAGAATTCGACGAATTCATCGATATTTCCTTAGGCCTTTTAAGTGGCTTTTAGCAGAAGATTTTATGCTAGGTGTAAATATTTTTCGAACTTTCAGGGGCTTTCTGTGATAACTTTTCCATGAAATATTAAACGTGTTTTTGTTTTAGGGTACGGTCGCGAAAGGTTTAATGAGTGTTTTAACCAGTTTTTGTTCGAAAAAAAAGTGGTTGCACAAATTCATAGACGACGCTTAAGTCCATTTGATTTTCACTAACATTAGGAAAGTTTAAATCAATTTGACTCTAAAACAATGTAGTACATTACTTTAAACTAGGTTTAAATGGTACTAGAGATTTAAGAAGCATTTTGGTAAGAAAATTATCATTACAAAATTTCAAGACCTCTGTACCTTTGTGTGCAGATTTTACCTTTTTGACTGCAATAGGTGCATATATATGTCAAATAAAAATCTTAAAAGTGACTTATGGTCCCATTATTTGTGTACAGAAAAAACTAGCAAAGGTTCGGAATAGCCTATGGTCCCACATGCGTCAGAAAAAACCATTGATCTGGCCTAATGGTTTGCATACATCCTACGAAAATCATCGGTGTGTCTTAATGGCTCATATACGTTCAGCGAAAACCATCAATCTCCGGCCTAATGGCTCATATACCTCCAGAGGAAATCACTGATTGGCTCCCATGACTCAAAAAATCATGCGAAAACTATCGGTGTCTCCTAATGGCTCATATACGTCTGACGGAAACCATCGGTTTGGTCTAATGGCTCATATACGTCCAAATTAAACCATTGGTGCAGTTTGTGGGTTCATATACGTGCAGTGAAAATCTCGGGTTCTGCATAGTTTACTTACCACGCCCTTGTTGATAATCGCTGACACATTGGCTGTCATTTGCTTCATCATATAAAATCTAGTTCATCCAGTGAGCCATGATTTATTAATTGCACTAACATAAGGTAATATGACGTAGATAAATACATGGTCTTGCTATTCGTTTCATAAGAAAAAAATGTTGCTCTGGTAGTATGAGAAAAATAATTTTAAGATATAGTGATCAGTCATCCTTACCGACAAAAACTCAATAATTTTCAGCTATCTACAACTTTTAAAATTACACTTTGAAATTTGAGGAAATTGATCTTTACCAAATGAATTAATGACAAAAAGACGACTATACAAATGAACCATTGTAAGTGGTATACGTACAGGGCCGTGCTTAGGGGGTGGCAAACTGTGCCAACGCACAGGGCCGCTAAAATATTTTGAAATTTTGGGGCCGCTAAAATATTACAAGAGAACAAAATATTTTTTGTGTGCGCGTGACGAAAAAACTTTGAAAAAAAAAAAAAAAAAAAAAAAAACACTTTTTATTCAAACTTTCAAAATATATAAAATACAAACCGCTCTAGGTGATATGGCCAATTCTTCAATTCGTTTCTTATGCAAAGGCAAACTTGTTTTTTTTTTTTTTTTTGGAAAAATTCAGCAAATAAATCTTATTTTCTGCCCTTACTCAGCGATGGGACATTCTAAAGCTGTATGTTAAAAATTTTAATGTATAGCCTATAGCCACAAGATGGGAATGCCGAATCGAAAGTCTCAAAGATATTAGATTTCATATTGGCGGAAATTTAAGATAAATTAACTGAAATATCTGAAACTAACTGAGTCAAAATGTAAAAATAAAGCGAACGCTCTTTCAAAGGATATTGAAAGTTTCAAATTTCTCACCTCTTTATGTATATGGTACGATTTGTTGAATTTTGTTAGGAAAGCAAAGCAAAATTCTACTATGAATTTACATACTGCTGTTCAGCTACAGAAAAAACGCTTTTTTTTTTAGAAAAGTTCAGAAACACTGACTTTGAAATTCTCAAGGGCGGATCCAAAAATTTCTCAAGGGAGGGGCGATTTTTTTTTTAATTTTTATTACTTACCCTTAACTGCATACTGTGGTTTACAGGTTTACATCTGTTGAATACAAAAATTTCAGTCTTTAATTCTGAAACACTTACGGAGTTTAACCTGAATCCTCCCTTCTCTTAATATCATCAAAGTCATCTAAAATTACGGTTTTTTTTTTTTTTTTTTGCTTCTAACCTTCGATACCGAAAAATTGTGGAAAGAGAATTCGCCGGGTTGTGCCCCCTACTTCTGTCCTCTTGACATCACCAGAGATCTATTGACTTGAATCCTCCGTTATCCCCTAATATCATCGAAATCATCTAAATTACGGGTTTTTTTCCTTTTATTTATTTATTTATTTATTTATTTTATTTATTTATTTATTTTATTTTTATTATTTTTTTTTGAGCTATGCCGAAAAATTGTGGGAGAAGAATTTTTGGGTTTGTGTTCCCCAACTTTTTTTCCTGGCATCATCAGAGATCGTCTAAAAATTGCTTTTTTTTTTTGGAATTATAATTTCAAAAAATGTTTCAGGGAGGAGTTCCGAACAACATTTCTGTCCCAAATGTCATCAAAGACGGACTGAAATTGTGCCAATCCTCCCCCCCCCCTTTTTTTGTATTCAATTCCAAAACATTTCCGGAGAGATTAGCCCTCACCCCAACGAAAACATAAAAGAAAATTGCGTAAAATGTCATATTTTAAGATTAAATATCGTAAAAGAGCCGACGTAGGGCCCCTCAATGAAGTGATCGCCATTCCTTTGTATCCGTTCTAAAATTGCAGTGAAAGATTTATCTCTCGCTTTGGGAATGAATACTAATGAAATTTCTTCTCCTCCTGTTAACACTCATCGTAGAAAGAGTGTTAGCAAACATTTTTTACGAGTCAATCTATTATGTCCAAATGGAAGTGTTTTCAAAAAAAAAAGAAGTCTTCAACAAGATATTTGGATTTCTTTGTAATATTCCAGCATTAAAAACTTTGGAAGAGCATAATTTAATAACTGATTGCAATAACTTGGCGTTGGAGTTTGATGATGTGAATGGAACCGATTTATACACAGAGTTAATAGTTTTTATAAATTTCATTCCAGAGAAAATTTAACTGCAACCACTTAAATTTGTTTGAAAACAGTTTCCAAAATGCTTTGCTAATAGTCTAACATCTAGCAACGTTTTCGAGTGAGAATTTTAAAACGTCTGGCTCTTTAATATATCTTTCCCTGTGCTCTTCTAAGCAGCATCTGGAGTGTCTGGCGGCAGAGAGTGGTTGCGTTTTTTGCTGCGCATTACATTTTTTCCTTTTAAAAATAGTGATTTTAAAACCATTTTGGGGCAATTAGAAGCTTAAACCTGTCGTAAGAAAGTTATAAACATGTCAATGGCAAGCTCTATTTTTTTTCATTTACAGTGGTTTTTGAGTTTTTATTCCGCTATAATTAGAAAAGAAGTTACAGTCAGAGTTATAAAAACTCTTCTCTTTTTTTTTTTTCGTAATTTTTAAGTTTTATAACAGAATTGTATTTCGTACAATTTTTGAGGTAAAAATCAAAAAATTGGCAGGATTTCTCATCTTGTCATATGTGTCCTTCACACCAAATTTTGCTAAACTTGGAAATGGTTGGTCAAAAACTTTTTTTTTCCATGAGTTATTTGACGTGAAATTGCATTAAAATGACTGAAAAATCACTATTTTTCCCAGTACAAGTGCGATGCGCAGATTGATTTTTGTATTTTTTTAGATTTTACAAATTTAATTGATCAATTTGCTGCTCAAAAAGTTAGAAAAATTATTCTTCACTGAATCGGTTTTTTCTCTTAATTTTATTTATTTATCTCTAGATTTTTCTTTTTTTCCAAACAAATGTTTGTTTTTTGGTAAATTTTGTTGTGTCTGTGTTTTTCCTTTCTTTTTTTACTTTTAATTCACGTAATATAGCAATTTTTCACATTATATAGCAAGCGCTACTTTAAAAAATAAATAAATAAATAAAAAGCGTACACCGTTTGGGGATTGACCGAAAAAACTCGAAAAGTGGTTTACATTGGTAAATTAACTCATAGCCAAGAATTGTCTTTGAATTTATTTGTTACTTTTACTTGTTGTTCCTTTAAAAAAAAATTTTAACAATTTTTACAAATATTCGCTACAAGAAAGGATTCAAAAGCTGAAAGATTGAAAAAATTCAACCTTCATTTTTTAAAAACTTCTTGCCAGGGAATATTTAGGAACATGAAAATTATTTGAAGGAATATAAAAATTATGATGCCAAATAAACCAATGACATCAAACAGATGGCATGTATTTCGTCAAAACGATGTATCTAAGATCAGTTCATACTTTTTTTATTCTTATTTCTCATTGCCTCGCTGCTGTACTCGTGCAAGATTTACACCAGTCAGAGTCAATTAAACCTTGTTTTTTCCCTCGTTCTCTTTTTTTTTAAATTTATTATTTTTTTTAAATTTAAAAGTAGTTTGCAGATATCGCTATAACATACTATTTTTTTGTATCGCGCTACTCACTACTCTACTTTTTTTTAAAGTAGTGCGTTACACTACAAACTACTAAAAAATGTAGCTACTACAGTAGTTTCGCTACTTGTAGCGCGCTACTTCCGACCACTGGATTGGTGCATGTTGCGGTGTGTAATAATTTATTTGTATTGTGTTTTAGGAAAGAGGAAATAAATAAATAAAAAAATGATTTGTTTTCGAATATTAAAACAAATTTCGCACAGGGCCGCTAAAACTCTAAGCACGCCCCTGTATACGTAAGCCGATTAAAACCGAAACCTCGGAAAAAATCTTCAAACGAACTAAATATCGAGAATTCTTAAAGCCCCAAGCAAAGAATGGAAGAAATTCAACCACCAATAAAAGTAGTAAATCAGTAAAAAATAAAAAAACAAAATTGTCTGAATAAATTTTAAACGAAGATGAACATGGCGGAAACCACTTAATCGTTTAAAAGAAGACTATAATTGCTTTAGACAATTTAGTTTAAATCAGAAAAAACGACAGTTAGTACACCAAGAACAATTAAGAACTTCGCTATTAAATTAAGTGTACCTCGGAACAAAAAGAAAAAACAAACCAATCTAAAAGAACGTTTTAAATAATTCCCTTCGAGAATTTCACGAAATGAGTAAACTGAGAACTATTAAAACTTAAGGAATACTTCGATGCAGCAGCAACTACACTGCTCAAAACAATTCGGGGAGCACAAGGTTTTATCAAAATTACGCAAAGATGTATACCAGTAAGTGTCATAAAATGAATGATCCATAATTTAAAACCTACCAGGAAACAGAAGAAGAAAACTTTATATGCAGATCAAAGTTCGTGACGTCAAAAGCCAGAAAATGAAGATTTGGGCAAAAATCGGGATGTTGCAGAAACGTGTGTTAACTGTGAAATTCGATAGCGCAGTTTTTTTTTTTTTTTTTCATTAAGACAAGGGTACTTGAGAATGTCTCAACAACGTGATTTACCGGATTCCATGGCATGGCGTGTTATAGGCAGACTGGAATCCGGGCAAACACAACGTAGTGTCGCTGACGCTGCTGGAGTCACCAAAAGTGTTGGTGCAAGGCTGTTGAATCGATTCCAAGAAACAGGAAATGTTAGACTTCGACCAGGGCAAGGTCATCCATGCGCTATCAACTGATGACCGGTATATACGATTAACAGCCCGTCGAAACAGAACAGAGAATGCTACGCAGCTGCAAAGACATTTGCTATTGGCAACAGGACGAAGGGTGTCAAGCCAAACAGTACGTAATCGGCTTCATGAGGGAGGGCTCTATGCACGTAGGCCAATGGTATGCATTCCGTTGACCCTACGCCACCGTGCGGCCCGAAGAAGATGGGCTACTGAACATCGAGATTGGGAGCAACATGATTGGAGCCAAGTGCTGTTTACAGACCAGTCCCAATTCAGTCTAGAGTGTGATACCCGACGTGTTCTGGTATAGTGGGACCGGGGCACTCAAAATAACCCAGCATTTGCTCGTGAAAGGTCACAATACAGACGAGCTGGTTGGATGGTATGAGGTGGAATCATCATAGGCGGACATACGAGCCTGCATATCATTCGGCATGCTACTAGACGGGCCAAATGTATGCAGACGAGATACTGCGACCTCATGTCATCCCTTACACTGGAGCCATTGGAGATTCCTTTGTTTTCCAAGATGATAATTCTCGACCGCTTAGAGCTCGTCTGGTGAAAACAACATGCTTAAAGCTGAAACAATGCAGCGTATGGAATGAGCAGCGTGTTCTCATGACCTGAATACAATCAAGCATGTTTGGGACCTGCTCGGACGATGCATTGATGGGCGATCAAGGCTGCCTGTCACTGTTCAAAGCTTGGGGATTGCACTTCTTGCCGAGTCGAAGAATATTCCCCAAAGTCTGATCAATAACCTCATGGCATCCATGCCAAAGAGGTGTCGCAGCATTCTTAGCTGTTCGAGACCACACGCCCTATTAAAACTAATGCATTATGTCTAAACATTACCTTTTTTATCGTTTACTTATGTTACCAAATTGTTGCCCTAAATCATTTTTTCATGTTTTTTCCATATTTTTAAAGAATTAAAGTTTAATTCCAAATTTTTTAGGTCTCTTTTCTGTATTGCGCTCTAATACTCGTGTACTATCTATTGTATGCCAATCCGTGGCTGTCTCGCACGGTTTTCTTCACTTTTTTGCTTGCTCCCCTAATTGTTTTGAGCAGTGTAGTTTCAATTTAATAGACATCTTTTTTGAAATCTTATATATTATTTATCTAACCTGTTTTTCTGTCACTGCACAAGATTTTTCTTATTCTTTTATTAAATTTCCTGATTTACCCCTCATTTAACAGCTTTTTGTGCCAGATAATAACGAAAAAGATCAACAGTCAAAAATTGATTCATTCAAAGAAACCCCCGTTTTTTCCTGTTTTTTTACACGTTACTTCAATTAATAACATCCCCAATTAAAAGTAAGTAGTAATTTTAAAGATTTTGCATTGCTATGAGCGAAACATAAACAATAAGTTCTCAGTTTTGCTAAAATTCGAAAAATTACTTACAAAAAAGGTTTTTTACATTCTTTCTGTCAAATGCGAGTGTGTCGCAGGGCTCAGTTTTAGTTGTATTACTAATAGGCCAGTGGTTGGGGAGAGAAAAAAATTGAATTTGAAAGTAGTTGTGTGGAAAGCTGAAAAGTATTTCCATCTATTCCGTATGGGTCTGAAACTGAATTGAACATGCTACTTACCATTTTATAATTCATTCCGCTCAATAGTTCTTGAGATATATCAATCACCTATGGCGGAGAAGCTCTTCTAAAAACATTTTTTTCATTAAGCCAATTTTAAAAGACATATTACGTTTTTCTTTCTTTTTTCTTTCTTCTTTTAAAAATTGTTGCTAGTTCCTTATGAGTTCGCCTATTATGAAGGCGAAGGGACCACGACACTTTCTCGTTACAACTGAGTGCTTGTAATAAACGTGTTTGTGAAAAAAAACATCGACAAAAAATACATGTACAAATTTTTATGCTTATGCCGTACCGAACAAGTTGTTAAATTTGTTTCAAACTGTCTAATTTTCTATTTCTAAAGTCACTGGTTTTTGCAGAATACTCATATAAGAAACAAGATCATCGTTTGCACCTCTGGTAGAATTGACTGACGGAAAAATTTAAGTTTTTTTAAATAAAAAAGAAGCCTTTCATCACTTGTTCCTGTAATTTATGATGCATCATTATATTTCTGTTAATTTTTGAAAGTTAAAGGAATTTTCCCAAGAAAGGCATAACTGAAAAAGCTGGGGGAAGCTAATAGAATTATTAAGAATCACATAAGTATTTCTCGCTATTTCTGAGTTTACTTACGAAAAGTGAGTTATACTCCTATAGAATTAATATCGTATCGTTAAATCCAGGTTTTCTCTGAATCAGGACTCGTTCTGAGCGAACTGAAGCTAATATACATAAAAATTAATGTATTGTATATGTGTGTTTGTTCTTTATACAAATCCCGTATTAGTCGGATTTTTATAAAACTTGGCACATAAGTAATTTATGGTCAAAACTCACATGAGGGGAGGGGGAGCATTATAGAAAGATCCATTGAGCTCTGAATTCAAAATTTTACTTCAATGAAGTTTACTACTGAGATGAAGATAAACCTTTAAGACGAGAAATAAATTTATTTCTGATTCAGCCTTTCTACCTCGAGGTTGGGCAGAAATGAGTAAGAAAACAAAATTGATTTTTCAATTGTAAGAAAAGTAGACTATTTGAATTTGCCCCTGTTTTTATAAGAATTTTATTTAGTTAGTAAATTGCGAGTGAGAATGACGCTATTTTTCAACTTCCATATGGATAGAATTCACCTAAATAATTATCTAAAAGGCACATTGTATAAATAAGCACCTGGGCAAAGCCGAGAAATAACCTAATGTATTATATTAAACAAAAATACTGACCGAGGGGAAAAAAACACATCCTCTTCTCTTCCAACCGTTCACCATAATTTGTAGGAAAAAAAAATTTGAACTGCACTGCAAAAAATGAACTTTTTTTTTTTACAGTATAATACTGGCGGCCGAGGTTCCAATTTAAAACTGTAAAAATCACAGTAATAAACTGGAAAACTAGCCAATTTTACAGTTTCTTACTGTTACGTTAGAATTTTTGCAATTTATTACCACAAAATTTAGCTGTATTATGCTGTAAAAATAACAGTATAATACTGGCAGCACGAGGTTCAATTTAAAAACTGTAAAATGCACGGTAATAAATTGTGAAATTAGCAATTTTACAGTTTGTTACTGTAAAATTAGCTGCATTATACTGTAAAAACGACATTCATTTTTTACAGTATACTAAACGAGAGGAGAAAAAAACCACCTCGTCTTCTAATCCAACCGTACCATACTTTGTGGGACCAAGAAAAAAAAATTGAACTGTCACCAAAATGTGAGAAAGTGTTCCTTTATTTACCACATCATTCGATTTTGTTTCTGGTATTAAAAGAAAGTTGACTGGTCCACCAGCGGCAAATCCCACGGGAGGTGCTGCCTCAAAAGATCGGAGGAAGATTAACCAATACCCACGTCACATGATTTTGACATGTAAACCCGCCGGAATAAGAGCCGGGCCTAATCCCCGGCCCCTCTGGACGCCAACACACTGAGCCGCTTCCAGTTATTAGTCGCCAACTGAGCTAATAAGTCGAATGAGGGATGGCGAAAGAAGTTGTGCGAAAAGCCGCTTCTCTCTGCTAAAAAGATTGGGAGAGACGTTATTTCATTTCAAGGTTATTTCATTCATCTTGTCCATCAGGCTCGCAGCACTTAAAACCATACTATTTTCACGAGAGAAAAACATTTTTAAACACAATATATAATATAATATATATATATATATATATATATATATATATATATATATATATATATATATATATATATATATATATATATTATATCAGTAGCGAGGCGTGACTTCAAACATCAGTCATCGCTAACTTTCAGGTCCCTAAAGAAATATATCAGACCATATGTTTCGCTCAGGGGTGTTTGTGATAAGAAATTTCTGAAAATTTTGGGCTGCCGTTTCCGAAATTTAATTTCTCAGTTTTCGAAAATTTTGAACTGTCGTTTCCGATATCCATTATTTGGTTCTTTTTTTCATTGCTGAAGAATAACAATATTGCAATGTGTTTAAAAAATGATATATCGCTACAGATTTTTACGAATGTGTGTGTGAAGGGGAGGGAGGGGTAAGCTCCTCATACTTTCAGAACATTTCATCAAGTCTTCAAAAAATTTTACTTACCTTGTAAAAATCTTGGTTCACAGATGCTTCTTTTTCAATTTGAAAAGTTCAAGCTTGCTGAAATGCAAAGCTCGAACGGCAACGAGCACTACTTTTTATGAAAAACATTTATAATTGAAACTAAAAAGAGAGTAAAAAAACAAAACCACGCACACATATATTCGTTTTTGAAAGTTCGATAAAGTTCCAAAACACAAAAGGTAACAGTATTTTCCCCCATGCAAAACTACTGTAGTTGCAAACAATATTGTTTTCGACCCGTCGGGCTCATATTGGCGCCATCGTAAGATAACCGCAACCCCTTTTTTTGAAAAATGTGACGCACCGAATTGAAAAAAAAAAAAAAGAATGAACGAAACAGGAGAAAAAAATCTCTACCCCTCCCCATCCAACCCCCATGATCCGCCAAAACTGAGAGTTGCCAGTAAAAACAAAATGCTTTGCACATAAAATTTCCGCGGATCATCGCCGATGACTTGTTTTACATCTAAGGGAAGCTGTGAAAGTATCTGATTGGCTGAAATGGCTGACAAGCGAAAAAAGTTGCGCGCGCATACACAAAACCGATGCGGTATCTGTAGCGATGAGTGAAGGTCACGCCTAATCGTTTACTCAACAGATGGCACCACTAAAATAAAATTATTTGGAATATTAAATGATCCGAAAAAATAATCTGAAAATAAAATTTTAAAAACTTTAATTCTTCCAGTACAAAACGAGGTTTGCCTTCAGGTCATCGGCGAATCGTTCGATGACTTGAGGCCTCGCTACTGATATATACACTGAAGTGACAAAAGTCATGGGATACCTCTTAATATCGTGTCGGCCCTCCTTTTGCCCGGCGAAGTGCAACAACTCGACGTGGCATGGACTCAACAAGTCGTTGGAAGTCTTCTGCAGGAATATTGAGCCATGCTGTCTCGATAGACGTCCATAATTGTGAAAGCGTTGATGGGGCAGGATTTTGGGCACGAACAGACCTCTCGATGGTGTCCCATAAACGCTCAATGGGATTCATGTCGGGCGATCTAGGTGGCCAAATCATTCGTTGGAATTGTCCAGAATTTTCTTCAAACCAATTGCGAACAGTTGTGGCCCGGTGACATGGCGCATTGTCATCCATAAAAATCCCATCGTTGTTTGGGTACATGAAGTCCATGAATGGCTGCAAGTGATCTCCAAGTAGCTGCACATAAGCATTTCCAGTCAATGTTCGGTCCAGTCGCACTAGAGGACCAAGTCCATGCCATGAAAAAACAGCCCACACCATTACGGAGCCACCACCAGCTTGAACAGTGCCTTGCTGACAGTTTGGGTCCATGGCTTCGTGGGGTCTGCGCCACACTCGAACCCTACCATCGGCTCTTACCAGCTGAAATCGTGACTCATCGGACCAGGCCACGGTTTTCCATTCATCTAGGGACCAACCGATATGCTCACGTGCCCACGAGAGTCGCTGCAAGCGATGTCGTTCTGTCAGTAAAGGCACTCGAGTCGGTCTTCTGCTGGAATAGCCCAAGAAATCCAAATTTCTCCGCACAGTTCTAGCAGACACGTCCATTGTACGTCCCACATTGATTTCTACGGTGATTTGACGCAGTGTTGCTTGTCTGTTAGAATTTACGACTCTTTGCAGAAGTCGCCGGTCTCGATCTTTAAGTGCAGGCGGTCGACCACTGCGCTGTCCATGGTGGGATGTTATGCCTGAAATTTCATACTCTCGGCACACTCTTGACACAGTGGATCTGGGAATGTTGAATTCTCTAACGATTTCCGAAATGGCATGACCCATGCGTCTAGCTCCAACTAACATTCCGCGTTCAAAGTCTGTTAATTCACGTCGTGCGGTCATCATCACGTTAAAACCTCTAAACATGAATAACTTGAACAGAAATGAAAGCTCTGTAAAAGCACTGCGCATTTATACCTGTTCTATGCGATGCTACTGCCATCTGAAAATTTGCATATTGCTATCCCATGACTTTTGTCACTTCAGTGTATATATATATATATATATATATATATATATATATATATATATGTTTGTACGCTTATTCTTTATACGAATCCACAGTTTTCGTTGAACTTTCATCAAACTTGGCACAGAGATTCCTTGATGCACTAGATTTCCCTTAGGTAGGGTTCTGAAATTAAAAAAAATTCAAATTTTTTGTCACAAAATGGGCATTTTCTTTCAATTTTGAATAGGTTAAGTAATAGAGGTAAGCCTTTAAGCATGCACATTTATAAAATTTACATTTAAATATGAGTATTTTCCAACAAAGATTACGATTAACAATGAATTACCTATTTAAGGCTCACCTATTTCATTTTAGCATGAAATAAGTTGAACACAATTATTCATGTTCTAATTACCTTGGAACATTGTCAAATATGTTGTATGATGCAGAAAAATAAGAGGTTCCAACAGATAAGTAATTCTAATTTTGCGAGCATTTTTAATAAGCACCCGTGCAACGCAGGGTAATAAGCTAGTCAGTTTCATTAAACGTGAAAGTGCTATCTCTTTAGAAAATAGATTGACCCATTATTTATTCTTGAATTTCTTTCTCTATTTTTTTTTACATGCAATTCAGAAAGACTGGTGAAAATTGTTATGGAACAAAGAAGTGTTTAGACTCAAATACAGTTTTTCCGCCAGTGTACTCGTATATATTAGTTTAAATTGAAAAAAGGGTGGTAATTGAGAAACCGCTTCTTTTTCAAAGAAGAAAGCTATGGAAAGGAACTTTCTGGTAGTGAATGCAAAGTGACAATTTTTAACTGTATTATTTTACAGAAAACTAGCCATGTACATATTGAGCTGCTATGTGAAGCTAACATGCTGACGCTATTTTGAATATTTTAATTCACTGTAAAACAAAAAGTTTTTTTCTTTAGTACTTTTTTAATGCATTTTTTCCCTCTTCAAACAAATTGTGTCAGTAAGTCTTCGCTTTCAAATATGAAAATTTTGAAAGAAATGTGTATGAAAGCCATTGTACTACCTTAAATGAGTATTTTGCAAGGTATGTTTTTTATTGTTGGATAATGAATATATTTTACATTAACGTAATTTCAGATCAATTATTGCTTTAGCATAATAATTAAAATCCTCTTTTATTTTATTGGATTACTTTATGTGGTTTTTTTAGCTCAGAATAATTTATACTCATAATTTACTATGTAACACACTTCAAAATGATATAGACACATTAAAGTTTACAAAATTGTTTACATATTTGTTAAAAATGCCGACAATTAAAGAATTTAATTCTGTTCTTTACCTGACGTCTGCTCCCTTTTCACAAAAAGAAAAAAAAAAAAAACATTACCCACCCCCTCCTTCTTTAAAAAAAAAATCTTTATTTTTCACCATATTTTACATTTTGTAAGAAACTAGATCAGGTAAAATGTATTCGAATTTCTCACGATGTTTATATAACTTCAATAATAAATCGTTAATACATTTGTAAGATAAAAATTAAATCTCTTTAAAACGATCTGGCCATAAATCCTTAAGATAAGTCTTTGCAATTTAATTTCTTACAACGATAAAAGTGCAACTTCTGAAACAGTTTAGAGAATATAAAGATGAAAAGAAAAATACTAATACTGCATCTGGAGACTACTTTATAATCCTAGGTGCTGTTTTACTTCATAATTAGATTGTAGCAAAAATACAAAGAGGAAAATTATTAGTCCCTAAGGTGAAAGATGTGAGCCCAAAAAAGTTCGTCAAATGAAAGCAATTGGGATCTATCTAAGGTGGCAATATTTTTTTTTCTTGTGTGTGGGTAGGTGGACAGTCTATTAAGTACTAGAAGACCTGATGAAGAGGGAAATTCAAGATTACTTATCGTTTAAAAAACAAAACAACTACTTTTTTAGTGTCATCTTTAAACAATGATGCCTACACAATAGGGTGGGCCGAAAAAGACTTTTTTTTTTTTTTTTCGATGATGGGTATTGCGGAAAAGGTGCCATTGGGAGAGCAAAGTGAACAAAAAAAAATTCAAATTTTTTGATAAATTTCTTGATTTGCTGCAATTGCGTTGAAGTTTGGAAAAAATGCAGTTTTTTTTTGTTTTTTTTTTTTTTGAGATTTTTAGGAAATTATTTTAAGAACTTCTTTTTAACCCATTACCCGCTGGTGTTGCGTTGACGCAACGGTCATTATAAAAAATCATAAAAAATTCGCTATTTAACTAATGTTTATACCGATTTCAGTTTTAGGTTAAGGAACAACCATAGAAACATGTTAAGTAAAAAAATTGCCTCAAACATTTTATTCTATATGTAATAAAAATTGTGGTTCTAACATGCTTTTTTTTGCTCAAATTTGTGATCTATTTTTCTATCAAAACACTTAGAAAAGAAAAAAAGTTTGGGTTTGTATGTGAAATACTCTTAGTCAAGGTCACTTTTATAAAAAAAATTCCACTCAGAATTGATTCTGTGTCGGAGGGAAGGAACGCAAAAGCAGGTGTTGCGTGAGCGCATCGTCAGCGAAAAAGGGGTAGTCAGATATTTGGTCAGACTGCCTGTCTCAACTGCTTTTTCGAAAGGCATACGCATTTCTATTCTGCGCGTTTTGACTTTTTTTTCGTCTCCGCCTTTTGAAAGGCCCAGAACAAGATATCTTAGTTTAAGAAGCATTCGAACATGTTTTTGAACAAAAAAATTAAAAAAAAAAAAAAAACTGATGTGATGATGATGATTCGACGGTAAAATTGAGTCCATAAAGAACGTTTCTTGCTACTCCAGAATACAGAAGAAAAAGGTTCCTGTTCCTCAGCTTTGCATCATTGAGCAATATAGGCCCGTCATTTAGGGGGGCAGGGGGGGGGTAAATTGCCCCCCCCCTGGCTTTGAGAAATCAATGTATTTACATATAAGTGGGCGTGGTTTTTGATGTTTTTTCGGTGAAATTGCATTGTGTTTGGACCCTTTGCCCCCCCCCCCCCTGGAAAAACTTGACTTCCCTGGAGCAATACAACATGGAAATGGGTAATGTTGATTAGTGAAATAATTTAGTTTCAAATTATAGAATTAAAGTCAGAGAGAAAAAATGTTGGCCAATATTTTCAAATTATATCTATGCTGCACAAACAAATGCTCGGAAACTTTCACGACTGTCTGAAGAAGGAAATAGAAAGTCACTGTTGGGGTTTTAGACAAAAGGTTGCACTTAATTTTTGCAGCCCCCCCCCCTTGATAATAATACACAGAAGAAAAGTTCAGCTGCAGGACCGTCAAGCAAATTCAGCTTTCCAATGCCAGTATCTGGGGGGGCATTTTACAGCAAGATTTACAAATACAAAAAGGTACGGTGCAAGTATTTCTATTGTGTTGTTTCTGAAACCACTCGGGTACCCGAGCCCGAGTAGACAGATCTTCTCTTCCTGATTTAACTCGGAACAAGTACGGCTTCCGTTCTTATAAGCACCATTAAGATGGAAGCCCGATTTAGCTCAGAGAGCTCTGTTCTTTTGAACAAGGCCAAGGGCCGAGTAAACAACTGGTTTTGTACCCCTAGAGGCATCGTTTAACTTGAAGGATTTTGTGACCACGACCCATTTTACTTCGCCCAGCCACCATTAGTAACGACGGTGGAGTACTCCTCGGCTAGGATCAAACCCGGGACACCCCGGTTACGAGTCCGACGTCTTATTGATCGGGCTGACCACGGCCCCATTGCCACTGTCAATCTGTTTATCGTTGCAATGCTTGTGATAATGCTCTCCACCCCGACTGCTACGAAGTTGATCATGTATGACCTTGGATAATCAGGTTTTTGTTAAATTAAAAATTTTTTGATTGATTTTTAAAAAACATTTTTTACTTTCTTCCAAAGTTCTCTGCACATTTCAAAACCATATCAAAGCTCATACAAATTTTAGATGTCTAAAACGCATTGAAACTGCGGAATTGTATCAAATAGAACTACTTAGCATCCGTACCCCTTTTCCGCTAACGTTGCGTCAACGCAACACCCTATATTTCTAAATGTAAGTGGAATTTTGTTCTTTTTGCAGCATAATACTATTGTATGGGTTCAAAATAGTAACTTTTATGATTTGTATCAAAAACAAATAATGATTTCGAGTTTCGGCGGTTAATGGGTTAATAGGACAAACAATGTATCTATTTCAGATAAGTGCGGCGAAAGCAGTATATTAACGTTTTGACAAAATTTACTTTTAAAGGCAGAAAAAAACATGAAATTGCCAAATCTTCTAGGCATTTGTGGAAAAGGGAAGAATTATACCACAATTTCTATGCCCGAAGTGGTACCTGTCCCACCCTACTCTTTATCGAAAACAGAGAAAAAAAATTAAATAATATGCTAAAAATCTCGAAAAAACTGGATTTTTTTCAAAATTCAACGCATTTACGGCAGATTAAGAAATGGACCAAAACATTTCTAATTCTTTGTGTGCACTTTTCCCCCCAACGGCAATTTTTCTGCAATACCCATTATCGAAATTAAAAAAAAAAAAGTCTTTTTCGGCCCACCCTACTGCACAAGTGTCTGGAATAACGCAGAACTTTCAGAATCTCTAATATGGTTTAGTTTCAAAAATTACCATTAGTGTAGTAACAGGGTTTTTTTCCGCTTACCGAATGTTTTTCTTTACTTAACTGACACTATTATAACTTTTATGTTTCATAGGGGGGGGGTGTGATGTGGCATTTTACTCCTTCCTTCCTTCGCTATTAATGCATTTTATGAAGCCAAAAGTCCAAAAAGCAAGTCTTTAAACTATAAAGTTTATCATCTGCGTTTATAAGTCAGGTCTGCCGAGAGCATAGTCTGACCCCTTGTTAATTTTGTTATCATGACGCTCATCCCCTAAAAATTATATATCTTACACTACTCCTATTCCGAGCCGGACAGGGCCCTTAGTTTACAACTAGGCTGAGATGGCCTTTACTCGGCGCTGTGTAAAGCTTGCTCCCGCAGACATGGTGAAATATTAATATGAAAATGAGTAGTTAAAAACCCTAAAGTAAAATACTTTAAATTTTTTAAAACACATTTTTGCTCTGTGAAGATCTTCAAAAAAGTTTTTTAGCAGCAGTAAAATATTCTACATCTGAATAGTTGAATAAAAATGGCACAACTGACAAGTGTTGTCGGAAAAAAATAAGGAAGAAAAAAAAGCAACCAATTAAAATCTTCAAGTTATCATTATAAATTAGAATTTACATCAACAAATAATTTGAACACAACATATGGGAAACTTCAGACAAAAATTGCAATAATAGAGCGGACTTAATTGAGTAATACTATGTACTTGTACTTGTTTTCGTCAAATCTTTTCCGTTTTGCCAAATTTAATTCACACCTCCGATCCAAAATATTATACTACCTGTATTTTTTTCCGGCTTTTCAAATTTATTTTTAAAAGTAATAAAAAAAATTTCAAAATACATTTTACTACTTTCTAAATGAAAACTTAGAAAAACTGTTTATCAACGATTATTTTAAAGAGAAAAGTAAGAGTTTCTTCTAAAGAAAAAAAGTCTTAGGCAAAAAATTACTTAAGACAAAAAACTACATAAAACTTTTTTTCACCCCGCAACACTACAAACATTTTCCGAAGATGATTGAATTGTTTTTAAATTCAATCAATGGAGCCGTCCAAGATCGATAGAATTCTCGCAATTCAATTAGATCCCATGTCTTTTAATGAAGTTTCTTGAACAAAGAAAGTATACGAGTAGTGAAACAAGAAAACGCCGAAGGGAAAAGAAAACCAATCGAGAAAACTCGAAATGCTGAATAAATTCCGATTTTTTTGCAGCTTTCAGTTTTACCAACATTGAAACTGTTGTTTCAGGAATCGTGGGATTTCTTTTAAAAATAATATTAAATTGTCCAGGGAGTTTTCTTCATTTGTTTCAAATCAAAATTACTAATAAATGTTTTTAAAACTTTTTAAATGGAATCTAAGGAAAACAAAGGTATGGTTCGCCAAGGTAAATGTTCAAATTCTTTGAAATTTAAATTCTCTTAAGTTGTTTGAAATTGAAATTAATCATGTAGTTTTTTTTTTTTTGGATGAAAATTTTAATCTTATTTCGGTTTTTCTTTTTTTTATATTTTGTTCCGTTTTATTTCGTTCTGCATTAAATATTTTGTAGTGAAAATTAAAAGGACTTCTAAAGAATAAAGTGACATTTAAATTAACTTGCACAATAGCTGCAAAAAATCACTCAATCAATATTTTTAGAAAAGTGTATGGTAGACCGCGGCACGTTTAAAAAGTGCCTTTTTTCGGAATGTGTTTTAGTTGGTGTGTCACCAGTGCAGACAGATTGATGCTGGTTCTTAGCAAGTACTCTCAAAAGTTTTTTAGATTCCGCCAAGCTTTGGAACAGCATCTGTGGATGATAACCTATTTTCTGCCGCCTTGAGTAAATTTTGTGCTGAACTTATTGAAGCTTATTGTGAAGAACTAAGAATGCTTAGATAAAAATAAACAAATATATCACACTGTTAGAAATTTCTCCGAAAAAATGGTTAATTAACATTAAACAATATGGTCATTTTACCGTATACACCCAGCAACAGTCAAATAACCATTTATAAGATGCTTTCCAAACCGTCAACGCTGAGAAAAACGGCGAGTTAACCATTTTCTTCTCGAACAGTTAATCTACCGTAAATTCACCAGAATCCGTAACGCGCCATCTATGCTGAAAGCCAATAGGAATTTATCTCAGAGCCCGCCAAATGCCAAAGCAGTAATGTTGCTCAACAACGAAGATCGAACCGAAGCCGATCGTCAGCCATTATAGAAGCAAGCTGAAAAGGTAACTATTTTTTCATGTATCAGATTTTAAGTATTTTGTAATTTCAACATTGAATTCAGCGTCCTTCAAGTTATACGCCGAATAATATTTGTTCTTTTTTTTTTAGAAAGCAGACTGATCGCGGCAGCCATTGAAAAAAAGCTGGAAAGGTAAATGTTGTTCTGATTCATCAGGTTTTTAGTATTTTTTTATTTGAACATTCAATCCATTGTCCGTGAAAGTTCGTATGTCGAATAATAGTTTGATATTTGAAAGCAAATCCAATGTTTATTCTAATTACTTATTTTAAAATCTTGATTTCAATTACAAGAGTTTGGGAAAAAACAAAATATTAGTCTGTTTTAAAATTGATAATTCACGATTAATATATGTTAAGTTACTGATTACTGTTGCATGTTGTTGCACTTCGAGTTCCTATAGGGACTCTACTTGCACTAAACTAAACGCTAATCGTGGCCTCGCTTTAACCGTAGCCTAGTTCCTTTGCTAGCATGCCTGTGTGTGTTTACATCGTTTTATGTGCGATTCGTTTGTGGCCCTTTCTTTTCAACATAGTTGAATAATTTATGTTTTAATTTAAGTTATGCCCGATCATTTATGTGTTAAAGATGATTCGTCGAAGAAACTGGCTTCGCGTTACCCCGCGGGTCAATCATGAGCCGACAAAACGCGTTTTGCGAAAAACATTTTCGTGAAGAAATGACGATCATACAACGAATTTACTCTATTCAAAGTGAGTGTGTGATTTTTCTCTAAATACTGCACAACAAAAATGTATGAAACTCCCAAGACTGGTCAAAGAATTTGATCAGTTGTTGTCTTAGCTTAATTTACACATTGTAAGATATCAGACGCACTTGCTGTTAATAATTTGAATCAGATTTAAAAAAAAAAAAAAGAACTCTTGATACAGTAAAAATTTTTAACTTAATTTTGGGGAAGTCTGAAAATTCAAAATCGCTTAGTATGATGAAATGGGTTTATACAAACAGCTTCTACTCCGTGCCACAAGCGGTTTGTAAGTTTGAACAAGATGTGATTCGTTCATGGAGATTTTGATGAAAAACTTACTACTTGAAACTTTGGTAAGTTGAACTTGGACGAATCAAAAACTTCGACTAGCTGAAGTGAATAGATTTATTCCCATCTAACTGAATGGAGAATGTATGTTATTTATTTTCAGTAAGCCGAATTTCATTGTCGAAATATTCGATAAGCCAAATTTAATATCATAACCGTCATAAAATTTTCCTTGCTATGCTACTCGATAAGTCGAAGTCGCTTTTCTCCAAAAGAACCAAAGCAAGTGTTTATGGTGCTATTTCAACGTTTAACATAGAACTTTTTAATGGCTAGGAAATACTTTAAATTTTTAACTTGCACGAAAAAGTTGAATAAATTAAAGAAGTGTCTGCCATAGCTAAGAAGGATAGTCTGTCAAAAATATTATGCAGTGAAGCACTTTCATAAATAACAAAATTGAAGAGTATCATCTGCAAGTGATTGCTGATGAAAATTTTAATCCGAACTGAAAATGCCTACTAGACAGCATGTATGTCCAGAACCTAAGGGAGCATTGGTAAAATAAGTGAAGGAAGCTAATCATTCGCGAAAAAGCAGTTTCATGAGTAAAAATTAGTTTTGCAACATATACAAACTCTTGAACTTATATAATCACTGAAAGGTTGTTGTAGAAAATGTGTAACATATTTGATCCATTACTTAGTAACTTTTTTACTCATATTATTAATTTAATCGTTTCAGCGGTAGTATTCTGTTTAATTTGATAATTTTGCTTTCTTTTTCAATAACTCTTAATTTTTTTCTCATTCCTTACAACTTTGACTTGTCAAAGTTTCACTGTTTATTGAATCTGCACATACACCTTTATTCATCATGCATATTGATTAGACGTCTATTTTTCATCAGATTTTTACTTGCGCAATTAGTACTTGTTAGTGGGTCTCAAAATTATGCTCTCAGAATTGGGCCGCAAGGGGAATTGGTTGAAAAGGAAGAAACTGAGAGGGTGTAATGTATGCTACTGCTTGCTAATAACAATACTTATTTTGTAACTGTTGCTACACTTAGTACTCCGTATGTACTCAGTACTCTATCAATGCCTAGTAATTGTTGAAATTCAATACTCATACATTTTTGTAAAAAAAAAAAAATAGTGACATACCAAACACTCAGTACTGGACCAATTTTTATCAGGTACTCTAATAGTCTGCACCTGTATAAACTACCATTTTTAGAATTGGTAATCAGAATCGTTGCAGCTTAAAATTTAGAAGGGGGGCAGAAACTCTGAATTTACCAATTGGTAAAATTTAATGAAAAGGGGCATTTGGGCCTCAGAAAATTAGTTACGTATGGTTCCAATTTCGCTGAATCGGCAATTTGTTAAATGAAATTTTTGGCCGGTCACTGTGACCTCCCTTCATGGTGCTTTCCCCATGTTAGTAATATTTAATCCCTCTGTCTCCCATGCCATTCCTGCAGCGAGTGCTAAATAAACTTTAGCTATGCAATTTGTATTTGGTTACTATTACAGTAGCCAAGCTTATGTGAAACATGTTTGCTCTAAACAATTTTGATTCAACAAAGCGACTAACCAGCTATAGCTGGTCAACTATATTCATTCCTATTTCTACTCTTGATCATTATTGATGATTTTAAGTATAAAACATTTTTTAAACTGAATCACCTATTTGTCAAAATAGTTGGACTGAATATGTATGTAGTCAAGTTTTTTTACTTAGTAATTTTCTTACAGGTCTTCAATCCTCACGGTGTTCATCCCCTCACTTGCCCAAGCATCAGTGTCTTGTTGGAAAAGGTATGTAATCAATTTGTGGTTGTTTTTAGTTATTATTGGTTTGAAAAGATTACACGAGCATGCAACCCCCTTCCTCCCATGACCATGATGACTGTTAATGAATAATTGTAAAGCTAATGAAAATTTTGTCGGACGTTTTTTCTGATCGTTAAATTGTTCTTTATGCCTATTTTTGTTCGTTCATCTTCAAAATTTTGGAGTTTTATAAAAATTGAAAGAGTTTTAAAAATATTAAAAATGCCTACATCTTTTTATCTTTGTGTATTTAATATATATGTATTTTTTAAAAAAAGGGACTTCCACTTAGAATGTGAGGAGTTCATGCTGACTATTGATGGCATCCCTGTCAACTCATCCATCAAAGACGTCACAGCCGTGGTTGCTTCTTGGTTTGCTGTGTCAGAATTTGCCTGCACTTTGGAATTTTTCCTCAGGTACTATTTATATTTTATTATTTTCCTTGTATTTCTCTAGTTTGTTTCATTCTGTTCCAATATGAAAATAAGAAACCTTAAAGTTTTAAGTCAAGCTTCATTTAAGAACGAGATAAAGAAATAAAAATTTAACCAAAAATTTAAAATGATGTAGCAATAATCTCTTTTTCTATTATCAATATAATTGCAAAAATGGATTTTATTTGAAGTGAATAAATTATTGAATAATATTGTGCAGGCTGATTTTGTGGTTCAACAAGGCATTTTTTTATCTGAAGTCAATACACTTTTTTTCTGCAGTGACTATTATTACTTCTACATATTGTTTGCCACTCATCAAGTTCGCCATTGGGATTTTTCATAAATCTTAAGATAAAGCTCTTAAAATTCCCAAGAACATATAACTACAGTGGCGTACATAGCGCCCCCGCAACCCCCGCGGCGCGGGGGGGCGCAAGACGATTGAGGGCGCTCGATCCAGAAAAATAGCACTGTGAGTTACACGGAGAAAATTTTTTTTTTAAATTTTAATAGGGGCAGGGACGCACTTATAAATCTTGCGGGGGAGCGCATCTTAGTCTATGTACGCTACTGTATAACTAGTACAGTCAAACTTGTTTCTCTCTAATTTCACTGGACGGAAAAAAATTCAAGATAAGGAGGTTTTGAGAAACTTTACTGAAATTTGAAATCTGATAATGAAAATTTAAAACCGATACAAAACAAAATATGTTAGTACTTGATCGAGAGTTTAAGGAACCATTTTCAGTGTAAAGTAGTAGTGTAAGCAATTAGCATCCCTTTCTGAACAAAAATAATCTTTTTTTCTTATTTACTTATTTGTTATTAATGATAATGCAATTAGATAACAAAACAACAGCATAGTTAAAATTAAAACATGAGTTAATCTTGTAAAAATTCATATTTCTGGCCAGTGTTGCCAACTCGTTAAAATGAATGGGGCTCTAAATCATGTTTAAAAAAGGAGGCCAGGGCTAGATTTTGTTAATTTCAACAGCAAGGGGCTGAACCGATTATGTGATATGCGTTTTTGAGACATATTGAGGGCTAGATTTGGGGCTAGGGGCTGAATGAGCTGTAAAAGGGTTACATCTAGCCTCTAAAGGCACGGCCCAATGCAGGCCGATTTTGCTACCGTTTATCGGTACCTTCACAAAAATAAAATAACAAAAACGGTACCTTCACAAAAATAAAGTAATAAAAACGGCACCTTCACAAAAATCACATAAAAAATCGGCATCTTAAATCATTCCAAATAAAAACCGGTACCTTCACAAATATTGTTAAAAAAAATGGTTGAAAAAAGATGTATTTTGAAGAAATTCCGTGGACTTCACATCGAATGCGTTTTCCTTTGCTCCACTACTATCGGCATTTCCGCGTTAGCGAAGTGAAATGAAGTTATTATTGAAGACTGTGTCGAACGGAACGAACTGAAATGAAGCGACGGCCGAGGCGTCCATTGTTTACATCGCCGATCAAATCATGTGCGTCGCGCGTTTTGAATACGAGCTACATTATTAAAATTGAAATCATGTCAAAACGAGGTTGACCAGCGACTGGAGGTGGAGGTTATTATTAAGATTATTATGTCAAACGTTCAAGACTGCAAGTTGCAGGCTGTTATTACTTTTTTTTTTTTTTTTGAGTATTAGTCTTTTTTTTTTTTGGTGAAAGTAATTTATAATTTTTTTTTTGACAATGTAAGTTCTTTTTGTATTATTTAATAATTTGATTATAAATGTAACAATGACATGAGTTTTTTGTCCAAAATGAAATAAGTTAAAATGTGCTATGAAAAAATAGCGAACAAGAAGTAGTATATTCACAAAAATAGGATGACGATTAAATATATTCACAAAAATAGGTAGTAAGATAAAAATCCTGGATTGGGCCCTGAAAGGGCTAAGTTGGCAACACTGTTTCTGGTACTATTTGGGAGACTTGCATATTGCATGAGAGCAAAAGCTTTTGTATAACATTAATTACCTGCCTTGTCGCAAATAATTTTCAACTTAATATGTTAGAAATTTATTTTTACTTTTTTTTTTTTTTTTGCAAAAAAAATTTAAAGAAAAAAATAGATTTTTTGATGAAAATGAGAAAATTTAGACCTTGTGTGGGATACCTAAATATTTTAAAATTTGTATAAATGTTTTTGCAGTACATTTGGGAGGGCTATAGGGGTAACATTTTATCAACTTGAAATTTTGAATTTCCAAAAAAAAAAAAAAAAAAATATCGATTCAGCCTAATACTCAATAGCTGTCACCCTAATGTCTGATTGGTGCCGTTATCCTGTATTACAATAAAAATCCACTCGCCCAATGAGGAAATTGGTAACAGTCCCAACTACATTTCTATTATGTAACATATGTAGATCTCGTCAACTGAAGAATGTGTTTCAGAAGTATAAGAGCTATTTATTTCATGGAGTTGCCGATTCATTAGCGTTTTCCGGAGTTACTTCGGAAGTAATTAGCAACCTAGCTCTTGATACTCAAACTGTTGCGTGTGGGTTTTATCCTCTTCCTTTAAAAAGAACTAATTTAGGTAGTTTACTGTATTGTTAAATTGTTTTGCTGTAGCACAGATAACCACTTAGTTTTTTCTCAATTGCACACACTTCAATGTGTGAATGAAGAAGTGACATTAAAAACTGGCTTATAGGAAGAGAAAGAAGTAAAAGAAAGAATCTGGAGTGAAGAGCCTTTTAATGTTGCCAATCACACAACTACATTTCTGAACATTTCTACTAGAATTATTTAGTGTAAAAAGTAAAATTGTATTATGAGAAACAGCAAAGTGTATTTCAACATTTATAAATAAAAAGTGATTTTGCTGTTATATTGGCTGATTTTACAATTCTAAAATACTGTTTATTAAGTTTGTGTTTTGATTTCAACTTCTGTTTCAGGTGCTTTGTGGGGATAAACCTGGGTCAAAGGCCGAAAGAAGAATTGGAAAAAAAGTTCATCATAATGCGTTCACATAAAAATTTTAATTTCCTTAAAAAAATCAACCTATTTGACAGTCGAGTCAACGACATGCGCTAACAAATCATTGTAATATTTTTAACTATATTTCATTGTACAGTTCAAACGGTTAAAAGTATGCTAAAAACTTTTCCGCACAATGACTTTTTGCCACTTTTTCTGGTTTTTGTCAACACTAGATGAAAAAACTTTCTACAGACTTTGTGTTTAAAATTTGTAAATATTTTTTTCTGTTGTGTCAAATCTTAAATAAATGAGATATCCACATTAAGTTTCAGTATCATTAGTGTGTTTAAGTGTAATTTTAAGTGTGTGTAATCGCACTCTGTAACAAAGTATGAGTGCTCTTTGATGTACGTGTAGATTATTTACTCGACGGGAAAGAAAAGTGAAATGAATACTACACGTGCTGCAAAATTTATTCAATTCCTGTTGAATTCTAATAGTTCAGGTTTTTGAATAGTATACTAGTAAAAGGTTTTCATTATGACTTTCAAAGGAAAAAAATGAGTCATATGTTAATTATAATAATCAAATACAGATTTAAGGACAAGTCAGTTATTGGAGGAGTAATAAACAATCCCAATACAACTAAAGGAATAAACAATCAAAAGTAAAAATATGAATGAATGAAACATACTTCTGCTTTATTAAAAGAAACACTGAAAAATTGCCTATTCCTAAGGACCTGTATCTCATTATTTGCCAAATTTAATAGCATGCTCTAACTGTATAAAACTTGAATGCAATAATTAAACTGTAGTTCAGATTTTTTTTTTCTTAATTTTAAAAGTGTTGGGAGGCAACTTCATTGTTAATTTTAAATCTGTGTAGCACAAAGAAGCTTTTTATGGACTTGGTTAAGGTTTATTTTGAGCCCTCCAATAACTTAATACTTTCTTACATTTTAATTTTTCTCTGTTATTGTTAAAGATATGCTGGGACAATGTTGGAAAGCATTAAAAAAAACTAAAGAATTAGGTACTGCAACGTAGTGCCACCTCGGCAAGTCCAACCATGATGATTGATTAAGCTTATATTCACATGATGGTGTCATTAAAAATTTATTAATTTAGTGAAATGAGACAGGAGGGGGTCTACTTTTTGTGGTAAGTTCTCGAGTACCTTCAATGAGGGTTTTCTGAGCATTCATGGATTTTTTATTTATTTCTCGTGTGGCGACAAACTCATACTATTTCGTATTTACAATTTGTTGGCCGTACTAATCACAAACGGTTCTCAAACCAAAATATTTCCTATGTATGGTTTTTAAACCATAATAGTTGTAAACGGTTACAAAACTCTAAAATTTCCCATTTGCGGTTTTTAAGCCATTTTTGCTGTAAACGGTTACAAAATAATAAAATTTGCCATTTACGGTTATTTAACCAAAATAGTTGTAAACGGTTACTAAGCCGTAGAATTTCCGATTTACGGTTATTAAACCAAAATAGTCGTAAATGGTTACAAAACCGTCAAATTTCTCATTGACGGTGTTTCAACCGTTCTAGTATGAAATGGTTTCAAAACCGTAAAGGAGACTTAACATACCTAACCGTTGTTTCTACGGTTAATCAGACGGCCGGTCTGCTGCCGGTCACTTCACCGTTTTTTCACGATGAAATTTCTAACAGTGCAGTCTTGTTTGTCTTTGACCTTGTTTGAGAACAGTATTCGTATGAACAAAAATGTTATTAAATTTTGTTGCACGTTAAAAATAAATCCTAGCAAGGCAACGGGACACGTTTACGCATTAACAACGGGGAACGTTTACGCAAGTTCTTACTGTATAAAGGTGCAATTGAAGCTTTTTGGAGCCGTACTTTGTCAAATCTTTTTGGTTATTTTCAGGGTCTATTAATTTTACAAATCGTCATTTAAGGTTTCATTGAGTACGAGAATCGTTTCAAGTAGCTTATAGTTATGTCTTCATATCTATTCAGCTTTAATTTTATAGACTTTTTTGCCCCTTATAAATGTTCTTTATTTTATAGATGGTAAGACATTATGGTCAAAGAACTAACTTAACTAAGTTAGATGTCAAATAATGAAAAATGCCGCTCTGTAAGTGAGACTGGGTCAATAAGTAAGACTGCCTAAACGTTCCCCGGGGGCACGCGTATTTAAAGTATTTAAAATAGCACTTGTGAACCAGCTAATTCGACTTAATTTTTTTGGACTCTTTCTTTTGTGAGAATTTTGGCTCTCGTGAAATCAAACAATATTAAACTTAATAAAAGTAAAGCAATATTTTTAGTGGTATCAGCTTTAATACTTGCATACTGTTGAAACTGCGGGTTGCACGTAGAACCTTTTAGAGTGAAAAGTTGTACCACAGGAGCTCCCCCCCCCTTGAAGGGTGCCATTTGACACCCTTGAAAGTACCATTTAGCTGCCTATTTCCCTTAGGTAACCGAATGGCACTTTAGAGTGCCGTTGGAAATTCATACATAGCACCCTAAAGGTGTGGCACCGCTGAAGAAACACGAAACGTGTACCATGTGCATATGCATTGTGCAACCAGTTGTTATAACAGTGCGATTAGAATTGCATACAAGCGTTTTGAGGGGAGGTTTTTTAATTATACGAGAATGAATTAGATAAATAAAAAAAAGTTAAACTCTTCCTAACGATTGATGATATTTAACTGAAGAAGGATTTAATGGTAGTTCTTAAACACGTGCAGTTTCATTGCAACGCTCCATTTTACTTACGTTAGCTAGGCTCAAGTGCCCTAATTTTACACTCCGCGTATTCCGAGCAACACTTTGCTTAATCGTCTTACCGTTTCGTTATTATTCGTTCGGGTGCGTTCGAAACCTTCGAACAAAACACGGAGAAAAGCCAATGAAGTGATTAATGTCTTCTTCGGTCGCAACCTCCGCCGGTCGCCCGGAGCCCCGGCTTCAACAGTCGCGCGCAAGACATTTTTATTAAACCGGCGGGCATTCCGACTTAATTTGATTTCCCTTCTAATACGCGGGAGAATTTTCCGGAGAAAATGCATATCGGCCATCCATTTTAATAAATGCTCCGGACAACTTAATTATGCGGAACAGAATCCACCGGTTGTTGGGATTGGCGCCGGAGCCTGTGACACTCACGCAAAACAGGAATAACGACTGGTGCAATGTCTTCTATAGCGGCGCGCTTGCACGAAATCACTTAGCATGAAATGGAAATGAAAATCACATGCTGCAAGGGTGAAGTAGCATGAGGCATAACAATGACGTTGGTTTTATCGCCAATGGACTCATTTTCTTCAGTTCAAAAAGTCAGGAAATATATGAACACATTTGAAGCACTTTGAATCAAAGGAGTGTAAGTGCAAAATTTAAACTTTTCAGATAATTAGAATTAAAAATAGGAGAAACTCATTTCTTTTGTAAGGAAGGGATGGTAATAGAGTAACCCTGGAAACTTCCTCTATACAATACGATGTTAAAAAGCTTTTTAACGAAAGTCTACCTACGCTGTTGAAACTACAAGTTGCACAAGGTATCTTTAAGTGTGGAACGTGTAGCATCAGCGCCACCCCCTGAGGGGGTGCTCCTTGATTCCCTATGGCACCCTTCAAGGTGCCATTTACGCTCCATGTGGTACCCTATGGATGTCTTATGGCACCCCCTAAGGAGTCAAATGGCACCTTCAAAAGTGCCATAGGGAATCCACATGTCACATTTGAGGAGGTGCCGCTGGTGCTACAACGCTCCACCCTTAAAGGTGCCTTGTGCAACTTGTATTTTTAACAGTGTACGGTTTAAACTTTGCTCACGCTTTAATTGAAATTCAAATAAGTCCACCTATATTCCTATTGAATCACTGCCTCATTTCATTCTCTTGGAAATCTCATTAGTTTCTTTTGCCCCTTTCACTTGTAATGTGATGCATTTATAACTACTATCTTCGCAATGTATTATGATTTTTTTCCATCGGTTGGAAGTACTATCTCCTCCTCTTCTTCACCCCATATATCCTATGTGGTCCAGAGATTAACACTCCCTTTTACCCACTCGATCATATCTTAATCGGCAAGGAAAGTCTCTGTCAAAGTGAAAAGAAACAAACATATTTTATTGGTTGATATATTTAAAAAGTTCCATCCAGTTATTGTGTCTCAAACAGCCGGGAAAACAAACTCACCAACGTGTTCTTTAAAAAATGCTTCACTTTCCAATTTGGTTATTGCAAAGTTTGTAACCGAATATTTCAGCCCGGTTACATGTTCTTGGAAAACCGAACTTTGTCTTTAAAATAAATTCATGGCTCAAAAACGTTGAAAAAAAAAATGAGAAAAAGACACACAACTGTGAAAGATAATTCACTAGGAATGTTTTAAAATCCCAAAAAAAAAATAGTTCTTGTACAAATTTAAACTTATTAACAATTTTGAGCCTAATCAGCTATTACTTTTGTCGATACACTTAAACGTTCGTAAACAATAAATAGAAGGATTTTAAAAAGAACTCTTCTTACGAAAGAGCAGAGGCAAATCCACAAGGATGCAGAAAATGCTCAAGTACAAGAAAGATATTAGGACATCAGTGCCGAGGGAATGATTTCAATTTATTTCAAAAATGTTCAAAGAGAAGAAGAAGAAAGTGAAATGGGGAAGTTTTCTTTTTTTGATATTTCAAAAATCAAGCATTCACAACTTTTAAAGTATGTGCCACATATGCAGAAGTGAGATCATTTTTTTTTTCAAAAACTCGTTGCGAGAAGCTATGATAAGGTTTCGTCGTTTGGGTTTTTAAAGATATTGGCTCTATCCTACGCATCTAAACGGATGCTTACTCAAGATATAGTGTGCACGCAATACACTTCCAGCTCGTTTATTCCATCCATGGGCTGCAGTTTCGCGTCTTTTAGCACTCGTCAGCATGGATTGGAAATAGACGAGCTAGAGGCAGAAATCCACTTATAGAGCAAAGACAGTCAAAAAAAAAAAAAAAAACTAGCAGCAAATGTGAAATTAGAACTCCCGGAACAGGACATATCCGCCGCAAATTTTATCCCCCTCTTTCCTGCATGGGACATTTCCGCCGCGACTCCTATTCCCCTTCTGACTGACACAGGATAGATCCGCCGCGCCATTTCTAAATGTGAGAAAGCTGTTACTAGTTCAAAATTTTTTTTTTCTTGGCGATACATCTTCATTTGGCGACAAAGACCGAATCAAAAAAGCGGAATTTATTCCCGGACTACTTATATTAGGGGGGAAATTGCGAAGAAGTCAAAAAAAAAAAAAAAAAAAACATAATGAAGTGTAAATCAATTTAAACTGCGCCAATTTTAGTTCGCCAAATATTACACTCTACCAGCTCAATCGGCGGATTTGTCCTGTCGTACAGAAATGGCGGGGAGAGACGCGGCGGAAATGTCTCATGAGGGGGATGATAGAGATAAATTTTGCGGCGGAAATCTCCTACGTTGCGGCGGAAAAGTCCTGTGCCCAGAACACCTAGAAGATATCGTCGGCACCATGCTAAAATGACGAATGTGAAAAATCAGGTTTTTCAAGTTCGATGGTTTCCTGTAGTACTACAAAAGAGCTACCTACTAGTAAAATGATGAATCTTTTAGATGGTCGAAAGCCAAGGTCATTTTTACGAATTCACAGCTTTGCCCGTTTAAGTTGTGCTATCATTTACGAATATGATATTCAACAGTTTACACAGTTAAACAAATTTTAAAAAATCATATTTTTAAGGTTTTATAGCCTTATCTTGTGTTCAATAAAAGTTTTTCTTAGTAAAATAAAACTTTTTTTTTTAATCTTTGCATCCATTAAGATGTAAAGTATCGGAAATGAATGCCATAAAACTTCATTGCAAACTATCGAATGTTCTCTAAAATTTCATATTCGATACTTTACCTTCAATTCAGTGACTTTCGACCAAAAATGTCCATTTTGGTAAAGTAGCGAATATTTTTAAACAATTATTATTGATAATTCTACAAACAATTAAAATTAAAATGATGCCTTCGAACGATAGTTTTACACTTAAAGATATCTATAAAAATTTAAAAATTGAAAATAACCAAACGCGTCAGGTGGGAAATAATTATATTCAGTGTTTTGGCTCTCCTGAAAAGTGCCAATTTTCACATTCGTAATTTTAGCATGGTGCCGACGATATAGTGCTTAGGATATGTTTTAACTGGGTAAAACGACCTCTTAGTCTAGATATAGTAGTAACGGAATTCTTTGAAAAGCCATTCTTTTGGGCAAGCTTCAAGCCATTGAAAATTTCAAAAAATTGCCATTAATATTAAAATTTTAAGGAAAGTTTAAAATTAACGCAACACAGTTGAAAAAGGCTGTTATGAATGAGTTTCACAATAGTCTGCTCTTTCAGTCGTTTAGAAACCTCAAAGTTACGGCATTTTTACAACAGGCCACTGAAACCTGCTAAAACCTTATTCCAGGAGCCAAATATTTTGCATTGATTTATACAAAACGTGTTTTCTATGACGCAGCTCATTAATGGTTTTAAAGAGTTGTAAATGAAATAGTTTGTTTTGACTCAACGACTACCAGGCATTACAGTGCCTCTCGAAATGATAGGTCCACCCTTATTTTTCAAAATTTCGACTCTTAATTAAGAATAAGAATCACTTTTTTTGATAGTGATTATATATCTGTAATTGTTATAACTATGTTTGATGAAATTTCTTAAAAATAAATCATTTCTTCTTATTTGATGCAAATTTTCATTTTCAGACAGTTTCAAAAAGATAGGTCCGACTTCAGAAATTTTGCCCCAACCACGTTTATTTCCAAAAATTTGCATAAATATCGTTGCTTAGTCTTACTACGGGATTATGCTTGCTGCTGTGGAGGTATTTAAACAGATTTGAACAGCACTTTGTAGTCAAACAAAACGGGTTGTCGTTGCAGTCTTTCGCTGGTTGAGCAGGGGAAAATTGATGCATTTAAACAGTCTGGAAAATCGAATAGAGAAATAGGTAAGCTTTTAAACAGATCGCAAAGTGTTGCAAACAATTTTTTGCTATTTAGAAATGCTTATAGCAGTAAAAAATCATCTGGCCGCCCATCAAAAGTGACACCCCGACAACGAAGCACTATCGTAAGGGACCTAAAATCTGGAAATAATGAGCATATCCACTTTGGCCAAACAACTGAACCCTTCAATATCAAAATATACAGTCCGCAGAACGGTAAAGAAGTTCAGAAATTAAGTTTACGGGAAAAGGAAAGTGGATCCGAAATTGACTAAAAAGCACAAGGAAAAGAGATTGAAATTCGCTCAGGAAGTGATGTCCTGGAAACAAGATAGGCATCGTGTGATATTCAGGGATAAAAAGGAATTCAACTTGGATGGTCCAGATGGTTGACATTATTACTGGCACGATTTGCGTAACAATAGACAGATATTCTCGAAGAGGCAAGCTGATGGTGGTTCCGTTATGGTGTGTGCCCGATTCAGAGCGACAGGAAAAACTGATATAGCATTTGTTGACAGCCGTTTGAATGCTGCTGGCTATAACAAGCTGTTTGAATAATATTTTCTTCCACAATCAGAACCCATCGGAGCCCATTCTTCATGTTCCAACCGGACAATGCTCTTCTGCACTTTGCAAAGTCCACTTTTGAATGGTTTCTGGATAATGTTGTACATATTATCGATTAGCCACCTTGCAGCCCCGACATCAATCAGTAGAAAACATGTGGGGTATACTCGCAAGAGCGATGTATGCAGGCAGAAGGCAGTACAACAGTACTGCAGACTTAAAAAGGGCTATTTCCTCCGAATGGTCAAAAATCGAGACAAATTGTTAACGAAAATTCGTAGAAACCATGCCAAATAAGATTTATGAGCTTATTCAGAAAAAAAATCAGAAAAATTTCTTGTTAATTCAACATTTATTTGATGCTTGGTTCAGTGGACCTATATTTCTGAAACAGCTGTTTCATCTCATTTTAGTTTCGCTCATTATTCCTATTATTTGTAAATCTATATACATAAAAGACTACTTTTGAAAACGTATGTCCGGGGTAATCTTCCAAACTACTGGACCGATTTTAACCATTTTTTCACCGTAGATAGCTACAGCAACAGGGAGCAGGATAAGCTATAATTTATTTCTAAAAAGCTTAGTTTAAAACAGTTATTATGGAAAACAGTTAATTTTATATCATTTCCCCATTAAATGATTAAATTTCCAACCCATTGTTGCAAAAATTTGGTGCCATGCAGCAACAATATTGATTGTAATCATATTGAAAATTTTGAACCAAGGCTTCTCTGGAGTAAGTATGGAATTTATTGCCTTCTAAGGATTTTTATATTTATCTGAGCCAATAATCGCTAACGGGGTAAATAAAAAGATAATTGATTTTGGCAACAGTTATAGAACAGAAAATTTTTATAGTCGAAAAATTTCTAAGTTAGGTACGTTAGATGTTTTCACCAATGTAGTCACAAGTATATAAACTAATGATGGGACTTATTTTGCGTGTAAAATGTTTGGAAAAAATTGACTCCAGTGCGATTGATATTGTAAATATATATTTATTTTAATTTACAGGGTGCAGCAGAGAAACTTGCTGATTTTAATTGGATGCTAATTAGCAAGGAGTGGTCAGAAAGGATTGGGAAGAGTCTCATTTTAAAGAGAAGGTCCTGAAGTTTTGTTATCTTATAGTTTAGTTGTCGCCATGCGCTGAACGAAGGAGCAACGAGCGTTCGCCGCCAAATCTTACTTTTCAAATAATCTTTCGGTGATCGCCACTCAACGTGCCTTCCGAACTCGATTCAAAATTCAACCCGTTGTTCCCATTCCTGGCTGGGAATCGACTGTTTTGTGGGTGAAAATATTTAGGAAAATTTGGGGGTTGGCAAAAAGAGGCCCAGGAGATAAACGGATTCCCAGTACCCCAGAAAACGTCGAAAAAGTGAGGGAGTCGTTTTTGCGCTCTCCCAGGCATTCGGCGCGTAAACACACTACTGCTTTGGGTATTTTTGATTAGACACTGAGACGAATTCTTCACAACGAACTCCAGTTTCATCCCTACAAACTTGCTGTGGTTCACCAGTTGAGTGATAACGTCTCCTTGAAAGGTGACGTACCGTGGCCAGCCCGCTCCCCCGATTTAAAACGCCGTGACTATTTTTATGAGGGTATCTCAAATCGATCATTTACAACGACAAGCCCCGGACCCTGCAACGCCTGAAGAACAAAATCCGGCTTACTATCACCAATATCCCAGTCGATATGCTCGAAAGAGTGCAACAAAGCTTCAAATCTAGGGTAGATGAGTGGATCATTAACAGGGGCTGCCATTCTTCCCGATGTAGTTTTTAAATCTATCTAATATAAAAATTCAGAATGGGTACCATATCTTATAAAAAGTAGTAAACTGATACATGAAGTACTTTTCTCTTAGTTGACTTTTCAATTCTGCAAGTTTCTCCGCTGCACCCTGTACCAAGCGTATAACATTTCCGATTTACCTAAATATTATTTGTAGCTTGCATTTTTATTTTCGGTGTGTAATACAGTTTTTTAGTTTGTGCAGACAGAAAAAATTACCATTGTTTACAGAAGTAGCCATTGTGTATATAGATATGCACTTTATTGTTGAAAAATTCATGAACGAGTGTCACTAAAACACCATACCCGGCAGAAACCCGGGCAGGGCCGGGTACCCGGCTAGTTATTTATAAACTATTTTGCATTGAATGAAGTAATGTAGTTTATAAAATAGTACTTTGTACACAATACAACCTTTTTACCAGCATAACTTTCGTTTTTACTGGTGAACCTATCATTTCGAAACGCACTGTATATTGCACTTCCTTTTAATTTTATGCAAATTTAAGTACTGAAGCCGAAATCCAGGCTGTTAAAAATTTGTAAGGACTGTAAGGCTTCTGCCTTATTTTTATACTAACTGCCCATGCATCGCGCCGATGATGGGAAAAAAATTGCCATTAGCATCGTCACACGCAGCCAATGTTAACTTGGAGAGAATATCGACCCATCTGCTGCACACACCATCTAAATACATTATTTCAAGCTAGAAAATGCAATGAAACTTTGTTGAAAAAATAATCAAAGATGATAGATTGTCAAAGATTGATCAGATAATCAAAGAAAAAATAATCAAGTTTATGATTAATCGGCAAATTAAATGAATTGTTTTTTTTTTTAAACTTTAAGTATGCAGGTGCAGGTGTATTTAGTTTTTGTTTTATTTGCATAATGTATTATTATTTGGATTTTAAATCCAATAATTTTCTTTTTCAGAAAAGGCTTGTAAGTTTTTTGGAAACATTTTTCTCTTATATATAATAGAAATATAGTTAAGATATATTTAGCATTTAGCACCCCCAGAGACCCTCGTACCTTCCAGTTTGCTTGGATTAACCGGTTTTGTATGGGTCTCTGGGACACTTATTTAAAAAACAAAAGTACATATTTTAAACAAAAATTTTGAGTAAATTTCGACATACAACAGATTCTTGACATAAACATGACATAAAAATATAAACTTTCAAATACACATATGACATACAATTAAAAAAAAATAAAAATAAAAATAACTTATACGTGTGAAAAAGAAAGATTAATTTAAATGGAAAAAGAGAAGGATAAAAAAAAGGGGGGGGGGGAGTCACGTATATAATGGACTTCATTAGATGCCTTGAAAGAGGAATCCTTCATTTGAGAGCTTTAACCCATTAATGCCTGACATTTTTTTCCAAAAATATTTTGTATACTGGTTACACGGCGGCAGAACACACTTTACAATGGTTACGTGCTACAATCTGTTAATAATGAATTGAAACAATACCAAAGTAACAATTGAACACTATTATTTGGTTGAAATGTTTAATTTTGGTCAATTCAGACTTTTTGAACCGTCCCTAAAAAGGGACGCTAGGCATTAATGGGTTAAAAACAGTTCATTTATCAAAGAGCGAGTGGTATTATGAGAAAATGCTTTTAGAATATTCTGACTGAAGGTTTGAGTAGGATCTCTGCGTAGATGGAACTCTGAAGTTAAGGTACATGAAAAAAGGAAATGCTCGAGAGAACCCATTTCTCCACAAGAGCAAAGAGGGGAATCTGCCAGAGAAAAGCGATACAAGTACTAAGGAAAAGGACCGTGTCCAGAGAGGAAAATAGTTTCAGACCTGCTCTTGATTCTAGGGGTAAGACGAACACGCGGAAAAAACTCAAAAACTCAACGTCCTGTTTCTCCTTCATTCCAGCGAGCCTGCCAGTCTTCCATTAGTTGACGGCGAAGATAACCATTTAAATTTAATTGTGGGAAATTAAGGGGTATTAAAATATTGAGGGTTGTTGGCCGCCGTTCGGGCTAAATCATCAGCTCGATCGTTCCCAACATCGCCCGAAAGCCCCTTAACCCAGTGTAAAGAAACTGAAGGTAGAGCGAGAATTAGCTCTTGTATTTGCGTGGATAGAATGTTTCGCTGGAGGGGATTTTTTAGTGATTGAAGAGCAGATTGACTGTCTGATATAATTTGAATATTTTCACTATTTCCTTTGAAAAATTTAACGCCTCCTTGAGTGCAAAAAGTTCGACCTGAAATATACTGTTGTCAGTATGCAGACGTGTACTCCAACCAGAACTAAAATCATTTCCCTGGAAATATATATGAGCCGAAGCAACTCCCATTTCCGTTTTGGATCCGTCAGTGTATATTCTATGGTAAGGAGGAGGCGGAAGAGTTGGATTAATGGATATTGGATAAAAGGCAATCTGAAGATAAGAATGAAGAAACCATTTGGGAGAAGATACTTCAAACTGAGAAGGAAGGAAAGCAGTAGTATCTAGGGTAATTTCCCGTAATTCAACTTTCAGTGCCCACAGCCAGACCTTCTCCCTGATCGTGAGTTCAATGGGAGGAATACCAGACAGAACATGAAGTGCCGCGTGAGAGCAAGTGTTATAGGCGCTCGTGACGGTGAGAAGAGCTCACCGTTGAATCGAAAGAATTTTCTTCTCCATGCAAGTACATAGTGTAATAGTACTAAATGCAGAATAAAGTGAAGCGGGATTTACAATTTTGGAACTTGGTTCAAAGTGGCCATCAACAACGCCAAAATGGAGACTGACTTTTTTTTGGGTTTACTGGTCACTGGCCACTCTCGAATCTTTTAGTCTCAAGCCTTTGTTGAAACTAACCCTTGGTGACTACATTACTATGCATGTAGTCATTAAACAACTGCTGCAAAAAACAGGATTATTTCAGCGCAAGAGGTAATTCTTCTGTTGTTACCACATAGCTACAGCAATTTTTTTCTTAACTTAGAAGCTAAAAAAGTTTTACAGAAATACACCTTTAGAGTGTTTCTTAATCAACTAAAATTCGGCCACAGCATCCTTGCTCTGATTTCCCCTTTCCCCCTTTCAACGGATTCCCACCAACTAGTTCAACAACGATGTTGTAAGGAAATCCTGCTCAAATTGGAATTTCGAATGTTTTGGAATAATAATTCGACATTTAGATTTGCTGTTCGAATAGATCCATTGCATAAGGCACGAAGCAGCAGCACAATGTCTCTCGAATTCATCAATCGAAAGAGAGCATGCCATCTGCCGAGCATCCCCCGTCGTTTCGCAATGAAATTCAATTTGTGCTGATTTATGGAACAAATGAGCTTCGGCGACTGTCCGAAGGAAAATTATTTGTCTGCCATCTATTTTAATGAAATGCCCCCGGACACTTCATTAGAAGCCGAATGAATGTTCGTCGCCGTGGCCTATTTTGTTCATCAGGAAATCCAGATGGATGGACTTGGGAATGAGTTGTCGGGTGATATTACTCAAGTCAGATTAGAGGGGAAAAATCAAGGAGCGGAAACAAGTACACTGTAAAAAATGAATGTTGTTTTTACAACATAATGCAGTTAATTTTATAGTGATAAACTAAAAATTGCTATTTTTACAGTATATTACCGTGCAGTTTACAGTTTTAAACAGGAACCTCTGCTGCCAGTATTATACTGTTGTTTTTACAGCATATTACAGCTAAATTTTGTAGTAATAAACTGTAAAATTTCTAACGTAACAGTAAGAAACTGTACAATTGCTAGCTTTACAGTTTATTACTGTGCGTTTTACAGTTTTAAATTGGAGCCTCGGCTGCCAGCATTATACTGAAAAAACAACAGTTCAGTTTTTGCAGTATAGTTGTTAAGAAAACAGAGCTAACAATGGGTGAAATATGTTTAAAATATTAAACGATCGGCAACTCAAATGTAAAATGAGAGCATTGAGAGCAATTTATAAGCATATAAAATGAAATAGATGGGATTTGAATACAAAACGTCAGGTAAAAAAGGTACAACAAGACAACGTCAAACACCCAATTAAGCCAAAAGTGAATAAAGTAAGGAATCCAGTGCTGAAAAAACCATGAAATAAATTTTGATACTTAGACGGACAGCAAGCTTTTTTCTGGGTTGCAGGATTTTCATAAGCTGTATTTTCCTCTAAATTAGTACAGTCTTTCCCCCTTTCATATGAATTTTACTCTTCGATAAGTGTGGTTTCATTCTCGTTCATTTCTCTTTCTGTTTAAATAGTTAGTTTTTTTTTTTTATTACTTTAGAATTTTTCTTTAGTAATGGCGATTATCATTCCAATAATCGAGCTTTTTTGGCAGTTATAATTGCTTTCTCACGAGTCAGTTTTAAACAAACCTCATTTATTAGAAATTAGATCTTAAGTAACAAAATTTCTCTTAATAGTTAGGATTCCCCCCCCCCTACTATCAGGATTTCCCCTCATCTTTAGGGATGATGTCACGTGGAAAGAGTTGTTGACACAATGGGGAGAGAATTTGTGAAGTTGTGGCAGTTAATGTGAAGAGAGAAAGTGTAAGAAGACGTGTGACCTCATACAGTTTGGTTTAATTTCTTTTTGATCTTAGCGAGACACGATTAGATGTACTCGACTCTCGTACTTATTAATTTATTTAAGCTATTTTGCTACCGATTAAAATCCAAATTAAAAAATTAGCAGTGCCCTATGCCCCTTTCTTTTACAATTATAGCCTGGAATTTCTCGACCTTGCCAACTTCTCAGTATAAAAAAAAAATACTACATCTAGAGGTAAGAAAGCAAACTTGAGCAGGAATGCAAGCAGCCCGGAAGTTTTGCCAATGAAGTGAAGAAAAATCTTACATCATTTTGCTATTAGTCATGCATGTGCAGGATTATTGAATTTAAATTATTGTTTATAAATGTTCAATAACACTTTAACTCTTCATGACCAGACGAGACTCAGAAGTCCCGCTCACATTAATTTAGTTGTATGAATCCTTTATATGGCTGGAATCATGCTGAAAATTTTAAGTACCACTCATTGTACTTCGCTGAGAGGCAGACAGATGGTACCTGTAATCTGAAAGTTTTCTTAGGGGCCCTAAGGCGTAGGGGACTTAGACCCTACTTATTTTCAAAATTTGCTAAATTAATTAGGGACATAAAGGGTTAAGATTAATACCAACAGTTTGATGGGGGACGGATTATTATTCAACTTCTATCATTTTTACATATTTTTATAATTTATTTATTTATTTTTCAGCATGATATTTTAGGCAGCCCGGTTCTTCAATTCGCTGAAAATTTCAGTCCACAAATCAAACTCATGAGCAGAGGAGGTGGGAACAGAAGCAGTACGATTGCTTCATCGGGGAGTCAAACCTGCGAATATGGAATTCGGAATGCAGAGGAAGATGGCGACATCGGACACCTTCCCGGTGGAGTTGCGTTTCCGCAAGTGCTCAGCCCAGAGGGAAATAAAGATTCAAATGAGTTTCAATCAATGCCAAGAAAGGAAACGGAAAGGGACCCTGTTGCAGAAGAACGTGGAGAGAAACTTTGATGGAGTTGGCTTCCACTGCAAATCCTGGAGGGATTCGAACCGTTTCTTCCCTTCCTCTGCCCGGTATTTCGAATGAATAAAGCTCAAGTATTCACTGGAATAGGAAAATGATGACCACATTCTTAAATTCAGCGAGGCTTTTTCTCAAGCTTACTGTTTTTGCCATTTCTTATGCAAAGATTCAAGGAGGGACAATCGTCTTAAATACCTACGAAGTTAAGTGAAAAATGATATTCGGTTAAATATGAAGTATTTAAAGCTGGTGGAAATTTTTCTTTTTTATTCTTTTATCGCATTGCAAATCCTCTAAAACGCTTAAGCATAATTTAGCACATTAAAAGCTTGATTTAAAAAAAGGTTGTAAAGTCAAGAACTGTTTTCCTGTAAGTGAACAGAAACTAGAAAAACAAATTATGCAAATGAATCCTTTAAAATATTTTTTGAGCAAGGAAAATAAATACAAGTGAATAAATTAAGTAAGAATGATTTCATACAATACTTTAGAGTTGAATTTGCTTTAGATAATAAAATGACTTTCTGGGATCGGTATACTGTGTCCAGAACATTACAGGCTAAAATATATATTAATGTGTCCTAATCTTCTTCACAGAACAAATGAATTGTTGCTTCTGCTTGAACTATCTAGTTATATCTTAAGATAACCGAGGAAAAAACTGATCTAGATTCAAAAAGCACGTAAAGCACCGATGAACTAGGATAAGCAAGGTTGCAAAGTCAGAAAGAATTTATTTAAAAGAAAAAAAAAACGCTTCATTTCTCCTGGGAAAACCACATTTTATAAAGCTGATGGAGAGGAACAACGTTTAATAATACTTACAGTTTACATGACATAATACAGACTCATACATTACAAAAAAGATAAAAAGTACAAACTCTAACGAACAATTTCATTGCCATCGTTCATTAACCCAATTTTGTAATTAAAACGCAGTCACAAACCGTAGTGTATTACAGCTTTGTCTAAAGTGAAAAAAGTATCACAATGGAGCTTAGTGAAAATTCAGGCTAGGTAAAAATTCGGAAACGGGCCCTATGGAAATGATTCAATAAACAAATACCAGGCACTTCAAACGTTCCTTTAATTAATGTCCACAACGTAGTTTTTTTATCCACTCTTTTATCTTCCAAACTTTCGAGTGTTCACTGCACTCAAAAGTAATTGCATTACCATGATCGGCAACGTTATCATTGCAAAAAATATGCTTTTAATGATAGAATGTTTCCGAAACTGAAAAACACACGATCATTAAAATTTAATGTTGCAGATGGAAGTAGAGGGATTTTTCAGATTTTTTTCAATCGCCTTTTGTTTTACGTGTGCGTTCGCTACTTACTCGCCAAAGTTTTTACCTTTTAAAATTGAGCAAGCAATTTATAAAGGGGATTCGCTTTAAATGGTTTTCCTATCAATTATTACCGGTCTTCTGATTTTCCTTTAATCTTTGAGGGTTTTTTGTCCCACAGAAATGTTCTTTTCCCTTCTGACATTTAATAACTGGTTGTATGTAACAAAACAAATGCACTTGGAGTTTTTGGATTGATTTTTTTTTATCATTATTTGTGAGAGATATAACAGTTTTCATATTTAATAGAGACAAAAACTGTTCTCACATTTACTTTTACATTTCTCATAAATTACTGTATTTTTTTCGTTCTAAAAGCACTTAACAATTTTACCTGAAGCATTATTTAAAAACTGCTCAGCGCTTAACATATTAAATCACTTCTCCATGGGTAAAATATTCTCTGCGACAATTTTTTTTTTTTTTTTTGTAGCTATAGCGTCGCGTTCAAGCGATGATTTATCGACCAAATACAAAACTATTACGTTGAAAGTAAAAAAGTAAATATTCGATACACATCACTAACTGCAAAAAATATTGAGCACGCAATTTGTACCAGGCAACCAACAAAGTTCGTGCGGTTTTGAATGTTAATGAATAAAACACAAAAAAATGGGTTTAAATTAAATTTATTCAGAAAAATAATCACCATCAGCAAGTATTACCTTTTCCCACCTAGACAGAAGACCATATATCCCGTTTTTATAAAAAGTTGGGTTTTGAGAGTTAAAAAAGTTTTTCCCCTCGTTTTCCAAATCCTCTCTATTTTGAAACCGAAGATTGCGCATATGGTTGTCCATTGCCAAAAACAGGTGCTAGTCACTTGGGGCTAGGTCTGGTGAGTACGGACTTCCCACTGTAGAACTTCCCACTCTAATCGTGCTAGAGTTTCTTGAGTGATTCTTGCTGTGTGTGTTCGTTTCACTCAATTCATGTGGTACCCATTTGCTTAGCTTGCATCGTTTCCCAAGCTGGTACAAATGTTTACGAATAGTTTCATCACTCACATTGAATCTTACGACAAGTACTTGACATGTCTGACTTGAATCCTGCTCGATTGCCAGCTTGATCTCGTCGTTGTTGACCGTTGATGGTCTCCCGGAGCGAGGTTTATCTTCCAGATTTTCATCCCCCGATCCAAATTTCTTGAACCACTTCTGACCCGTCCGTTCAGCTACAGTACCTTCCCCAAAAGCAGTGCATATCTTACGACAAGCTTCTGCAGCTTTGGTACCAAGTTTGAACTCATAAAGTAAACAAGCACGAATTATTGCGTTTGACACGGCCATACTCAACTACAGATTTTTCACTTAAATTCAAACTAATCAAATACTCTAAATAATACTGCATTAAATAAGCTTTAATTTGTATACAAAGATACCCCCACCACTTCATTCTGTTTACTCAATATAATCCAGAGAAGTAAACAGTAAGTAACAACCGCATGAACTTTGTTGGTTGACTAATAGTAATCACAGGAGTTTAATTTCTAAATCCACTAGTGTTACAATTTAAATACAAAACAAAAGGCAAAGCGAAAAGGTTTAATTAATGAGCAAAACACTAGCCGAAAGGAAAATGTGACAAAACGTTTCATAGCTTTAGGCTAAACAGGTTGCTTTTTTCATTTCAATGCAATTGTCTCAAATCAAATACTGCTAGAATGCGTTATGACCAACAAAAATAACATTATTAAGTCGTACTTCAGTTACAAACCTGCATCTAACATTTCAAGATTTAAAATTAAATGTTCTTTAAAGTAGACATAAAAATTCCTATATTTCAAGGAAATACGTAATATCTTTCAGTAATTAATATTTTCTTTTGACGAAAATTTCATAGCGTATGAACGATATAAATTTGCACTAAGACACAAATAATTACTGCTTTATTCAAGAATTTTTATTAATCAATGCTATAAAGAAAATATGGTTAGTTATGAGATACAGCGAAACGATCAAAGTTAAAGTACCATAAATGCGGGATACTGCTGCCCTATTACCCTTCTTTGGCCCTAACATTTTAAAATATACAGCGCTCATTGCTAACCTTCAAATAGCAGTCTTTAATTTTATTTCGACATTATACGCTAGGAAACACAGCCCCAATTTAGTTGTACTGCCGAAATAAATTTAAAAACTGCTATCTATTACTCTTCTGAGGACGAACCGTTCTCATTATTTATCACTAAATCAAGAAGTGGATACTAAACTCCTTCCTTTCACAGATTTTACATTATATTTTTAATGTATGCAGTCTAAACAGAGAAAAGCCTTTCTGCACTGCAAAAAATGAACTGTTTTTACAGTATATTTCTGGCAGCCGTGGTTCCAATTTAAAACTGTAAAATGCACAGTAATAAACTGTAAAGCCAGCAATTTTAGTCTCTACTGTAAAGTAAGCAATTTTACAGTTAATTGCCGTAAAATTTAGCTGTATTATACTGTAACAACAACAGTATAGTACTGGCAGCAGAGGTTTTAGTTTAAAACTGTAAAATACACGGTACTAAACTAAAAAAATTGGCTATTTAACGGTTTAGTACTGTAAAGTTAGAAATTTTACAGTTTATTATTGTAAAATTAGCAATTTTTATAGTTTGTTACTGTAAAATTAGCTGTATTATACGGTAAAAACAACATTCCTTTTTTACAATCTAGGGTTAGCAAAGTTAAAAAAATTGTTGAGGGGTTTTGTAACTACTCTCCATATCTCTCTCTCACTACGATAGTTTTCCCTCTCTCCCCTTTGTTTAAGTGAGGTGCACCCGAAGGTTTACTAACTTTCTTCAGTTCAATTCTTTGGAAGATACTGAGGCTATTACTTGCGGATTATACTACCGTTTATATTTTTTTTTTTTTGCATTTGTCCCACAATTTAAAAAAAAAACACAGTTTGAAATACTACAGTTGAGGCAAACTTAACCTGGCAGCCTTGTAATGCTGTGAGTAGGATCCTATAGTCTTAATAAAGCTGCCACGCTGCCAGGTTGAGTTTGCCCCACAACTGCAGTTAGAATTATCTATGTTTCAGGAGAAGAATGAGAGTGAAAGTCATTCTAATACAGCTTCGAGAAAAAAAAGGTTTTTTTTATGAATAAATATTCAGGCAATGCTATTTGCAACTTGTTTAGAACTAACTTTAAACAACTTACATCACCGTCGTTCCACAATGACGATGGATTTTCTGAAAGAAGATCAAGTGCCTGCAAGGACAGTTGATGAATGATGACAAAGAAAATTATGGCTGCTGGTCCTATCAGAGACATGGAAACTGACTTATACCGATATTATTCCAAACCGAACCCGTTAATGTATGCAAAATTAGAACTTAGATTCTACCTTTCCTTTAAAGCGGTTATTTACATAAATTTATTCTCAAAACGTTATTTCTAATCTTTACAAAGAGCTATCTTTATTAAGTATTGAAAATTCTTGAAAAGGTGAAAAATCGGCCATTTCGGCAAGAAGTAAAAATTCATTCGTTGCAAAGATGGAAAAACCGTTAATGAATACCTATATATAATACGCAACAGGAATGTTTGAAAAATGAAATTGATTGTCTATGGGGTATACCTGTACATTCCAAGGAGGCATTAGATATGAATACTTAAGCAGTGACTAAACGAGGTCATACATATTTATACGTTATTAAAGTTTAAAAAATACAATTTTTATCATTTTGTCTTAGCGAGAAAATGGACGTGGAATTGATTCTTAGATTATTTAGGAGACATTTTTACAGAAAGGGGTTAACTTTTCATTAGAAAAAAAAAATCTGACACACCCGTCTCTCCTCCTTTTTTGAATGAAGAAATGTTAAATAAAATGTTGATCGGAATATTGAGAAAAAAAAACACTTCTAGATTAAGTGATAATAAGTTTATTTCGACTCTTACAATCTTACAGATATCATGAGTAAATACTGAGAATACTCAACCCATGTAAGCTTTCTGCTTTAGATGCATAATAATAAGCAATCGTTCCCCTCCCCTATTTTCCGAGATGATAAATTTTATTTTAGTGTGAAAATAAGCTTGACCATACTTTTGAGACACATTTCCGATTTTCTGTAAGTGAAATAAATATACAGGGAAGTTGAAACTATAAAACCATCTTAGTTTACTAAAACATTTAAGATTGTCATTGTTGTTTTATTTCCCATGTACTTTACCGATAAAAGCTCTAAAAGGTTTGACACAGAAAATCTTCCTCTTTCCCTGGAAAAATGTATTTGAATTCAAGTAGTATTAATATTTTTCGCCCGCGGTAACCGCGAATAAGCAATTACCACGGATAATCCGAAATGTTTATAAAACGATAATAGCTCATACAATAGCTAAAATCTAATTATCACTCGACTTGCATTTAAAGTATTGATAAAAACAATAACATTAAAAGTAAAAAAAAATCCATGAAAGCTAAAAACAAACAATAACACCATTCATAAATCAACAGTTTTTCAGTCCTAAGCTAATGTACGTAGGATCTTTCTGCACGCATAACTAAGGGCCATGCTCCACATCAGCGTAAAACGCGACCGAAACTGAAGGCAGAAACCGAAAATCTGGGTACTTTCCATAGGAAGACCATTGAATCCATTTTACGCTTCTGCCTATTTTTTCTGCTTTACGTCGATGTGGAGCATGGCCCTTACAGTCGAGCCCGCTTAATGGAATAACTTTGTTGCAAAAAAATATTCTAATAAGCGATATTTCATTATCCGGGATCAAAATAATGCCTTACAACAGTTTGGTGCATTGAAAATGTATTGTATTAAGCGGGCTCGATCCGATATTTTAATAAGCGGGCTCGACTGTATATTTTTTAAGAAACCTATTTAAAGATGACAATAATAATGAAATCAAGCAGAAAACAAAAAATACATTAGGTAGCACATGAATTGAAATATTGTGTAAACACTTCCACTGTTGCCTTGCTTAAAAATCATTCCAACAAACAGACAGGAGATTCTTCTATCTCACTTGTACACTGTTAAAAAAAACCTGAATTTTCAGGAAGATTTTTACGGATTTTAACAGTAAATTTCCGTTTTCGTTTCAAAACAGAACTTTTCCTTGAAAAAACGGAACTATTCCGTGAATTACCAAGTTGGAGAAACAAAAAACGGAATTTACCCGGTTTTGTGGTTGAAATATAACCGCACGAGAGAGTTAGATACAGTCTAAAGAGACTTGGGGCGTGCGCAGAAACGACGGCAGCACAAATGATTCATAACTGAATCAAAGTGCGCAGCAAAAGTAACGTAAAGTCATCGAGAATTAATGTGCATGTTTACGCTTCTGTGAAAGCTGTATTATTCGCATTAGCATGGAAAAGAGGACATCTGTGTCTCGTCGTTTGTCATCACAGTCGAATGTTATTTAATCGTGTTCCTCAGGACGTTATTATGTGTGCGCCATTTTGTTTCAATTTGAAAATGCTTCGTCGAAGAGCGTTGACTATTGATAGCATTCGAAGAAGAACTGTTCCAGGATTCTGCGTAGTTAATCAAATTGACTGGAAAAATAATTTGGATCTTTTCATGTGATTATTCGGTATCCAGCATTTCCTCTCAACATTTTTAAGAAGACTTCGTTTATCGCAATGGATAAATTCAAAATAGGCAACAAAAGGGCGTGTTAGTGCATTTTAAAATCTACTCGCTCTATTGTTGCCTTTTTTGAGCAACAAAAAAAAGAAAATTTTTATTTAAGAGGTAAGAATTTTTATTTTTGTTTCTGCTATTTTTATTTTAATCTGAGTCCAGACTTAACAGTTAGTTATTTCATGATGTAAACCAATTGTACATTTTAGTAGTTGCATGTATGAACTTACTGGTGCTGAGGGTTAGTAAAATTTAGGGAAATGATTTTTGTAATTTTATATCAAGATTTAAAAGCTTAGTTTCAAAACTTAGCTTTTTTACTTTATGACTTTACTTCGTTAATGTGACGAAATTAATGTTGTCAAAACTACGAAAATGATTGTCAATTTGACAATACTAGGATAAAGAAATATTTCGCTACATTTGACGAAATTCATCCCCAAAAAATTACGAAATGTTCGCTCGGGGTATATTCTTGGAAGTGATTTCATCAAAAACAAAGAAAGTTCGTTAATTTTGAGAGTGCATTTCTGAAAGTGTTGATCACTATGATCACCATAACGTAAATATATATGAAAATAGAGGAAATCAGTAACAATACAGGATTTTTTTTTTTAAGAAACCACGAATGTTTCAAATTCAGAAAGGAAAAAAAGAACTTTCGGAAGAACTTAATTTTTATTCAAACATAAGAGAAAATATTTTTAAAAGAATGCACCTTGTTAATACTTTTTAATTTTTTGAAGTTATGCGCTCAGAAATACTATGCATTGATCATTCCATCTTCAAAATATTTGAGTATTTTATGCGAGATTGATGTAATCTTTTTAAAAAAATCATGTTATTTTAATGAACTAAAATTTTTAATGAAAAAAAAAAAGCCAATTCTTGTATTGCTTTAGTATTTTTTTTAAAGGCAAGATGTTTAAAAGTTTGAAGTATATGAGCGGATATTTTCAAACTTTTTCTAAAAAACAAAATTCGTAAGAGTTTTAAGTTTACATTTTTGCTCATCATTTTGTCTTATATATATATAATTTTCCGGTGAGCTAGTTTACGCTCCTTTTTTAATTGCTCTATTTTTCTGTTTCTCATTTTCCCATATTTTAATCACCCACATTTTTACATTATAGGCTTATACCTATACGCTTATACTTATATATGCAAGATGGAAAATTATTGAAATTTTGCAAAATAAACAAGCGCTTTTATAGCAGCTTAATATTAATAGCAAATAATATATGAAAGTTTAATAAATTAGTCCTTTAAGTGGCGCAAAATGTGTAGATTGGAAAAAACAACAAATGAACAAATTGAAATTTTAAGAAACTTTGAGAAACATTTGAAAATTTACGAAACAATATAAACATATAAAAAGAACAAACGAAAAAGATAAGGCAGCACATTACCCATGTTTGTTCTTTTTATATGTTTATATTGTTTCGCAAATTTTCAAATGTTTCTTAAAATTTCAATTTGTGCATTTGTTGTTCTACACAATCTACGCATTTTGCGACACTTAAAGGACTAATTCATTGAACTTCCATAGATAATTTGCTATTGATATTAAGCTGCTATAAAAGCGCTTGTTAATTTGCAAAATTTAAATAATTTTCCATCTTGCATGCATACATATAAGTCAAAGCGTATAGGTATAAGCCTATAACGTATAAGCGGGGATAATAAGAACCGAAAAAATGGAGAACGGAGAATTACGAAACGAAAAAATGCCTAACGGAAAAATGACGAACGCTCTGTTCGTCATTTTTCCGTAAAATCACGGAAATATAATTAACGAAACGGAAACACTCCGGCAACTCAGCTGCCGTATGTTTTTTCATTATTTTCAGGAAATTTTTTTAACAGTGTAGATCTCGCAATGGTTGGACCAATTAATGAGAGGAATTATCTGAAATCCGCAATACATTTTCAACGGAATGTTAATTGGCAGGCGTGGATGTTGTTTTAACCTTTGTTCGCTTCTATCATGTGGAACTCATTATTGAAAAGGATTTAGGAAACGATGGGAAGAATTAATGACGTCATTAACTGCGTCCTAAATTTTGATTTAGCATTGCGAGTTAAACACACAGACAAAATGCCTTAAAAATCAATTACAAATGTGACTTAAAGCTAATAAAAAAGTGTTATAATTATTGTTGAAGACTCACATTCGTTCGATGTGCCATTATTTAATCTAGGAAAATTATTTGAAGCAAGGTGAATGTTTAAAAAAGCTGTTTCTTAATATATTTTTAAGTAATAAAGAAGGATTATTGCAACTCTTACAACTCAACGTAACGCATCAAATATTTTGTTGCTCATATTTTATTAATCCAACTCTTAAGCGCTTGTGCTACGATTAGAAAAGAGATCCCACATCTGTGAATTATTTTCGTTTCTGCCTAGCTATCTCTGTGTCCTTGATAGACAAGCGGTAGCAGATTCAGAAACTCTAGGGGAAAACATTTTGCCCGGAATCATCTCTCTAGAGATTAACCTTAAACTACTAAAGATATTAACTGAAATCTATTCTTTTAAAACGTATTTCATAGACTATTATAGGAGGACATTTGTGCCTTCAGTAAACTTGGCAATCTATCGTTAAGATTGAAAAAATGTCACCAAAACTGCTTCCGAGTGCTTTGGTGAAGGAAACAAGCAGGAGACGAAACATCAGGCCAGTCATTTCAAGTTTTCAATTGAATGATAGCTACTTAACTCTGTGCTCTGAACAACGCTCTATTTATACCTTAAAATTCTAAGACACTGCTGAGTAAAGAAAATTTTTGAACTAAATACAGGGTTCAAAATATCACCAAACTTTGAGATTTAGCAATTTCTTTCCGAATTTGGTGCCGAAAATGTCAACTGTCGAAAATGAAGCCAACCTGATGATATTTCACCAATTTCTCGTCAAATCCATAGAACTCCATGTTAACAACCGTATAAGCAGGGAAAAAAACAACCTAAGAAGCAAGCTTAAACAGTTGCAATATTCTTAATAAAAAACAAATAAATAAATGCCCGTAATTTACAAAATTTATAAAAATATGTAGCGTAATTACTAAGTTACAGTTAATCGTCTTAGTAGTCAGTCTGAATACTATCGGACATATGTGCGTTTAGTCTAGGACGAACAAAATCATCTATGACTTCTTCTGATTAAAGCACTATTAATCACAAAACGCGACTAAACGGATATTTTGTTTAATACTTATATATGTACACTATTATATAAACTCTTCAATGCAAAGCTAGAAACCACGTTATAAAATCGTAACATAAAAAACAATTGATAAACAGATTTTCTTTTCACAAATGATCACTAGATGTACTTCTATTATAAAAGACGTCAGACAATGGTCTAAATCACGGGTGGGCAACCCGCGGCACGCGTGCTACAGTGTGGCACGGCAAGGTATCCAGAGTGGCACGCGATAACTGATCGGAAAATTTTAATAAAAATGAGAAATCAGTGTTTTCAGGATCTTTGTCAAGCTCTAAAAACCCACTGAAACAATACTTTGATTGATTTTTAATAATGATTGTAATAACCATAATGACGTGAAAAATGTCGATATAATAACTTTAGAAATATAACCATGCGTCGCATATGTGACATGGGTAAAGAAGTTGATTCACAAAGTGTCTGAACTGCACTACTTGCTATATTAACCATTAGCTTTAAACGAAAACTGACCCAACAAACAATGCGCAACTAAGTATATTTGTTCGTTTCACGAATGAAAATTTCGATATTGCTGAGGATCTCTCGTGCTCGCGCGATTTACACCAACTGGTTTTCACAACAAGAGATGACATTTTCAAAGAACTTAAAAGTGCAATTGAAAAGGCACAGGCAGGAAAAAAATAGAGTTTTTTCTTTGTACAGATGGTAGGTTTCGTTACATATTGCTTGACAATCATTTGAGAAGATAAGTTTCTAAGAAAAATATTGCGCTGAATGATTTCAGAATCATTCTTACCGAAGAAAAGAAAAGAACACTTGTCGGGAAAATGAAGTTTTTTGTAAAAAAAGCAATAAATAATAATGTTGAGAAAAAGTCTTAATATTTTTTTTTTGAAAAGTAATCTCCAAAATAAAAATCTCCACAGTTTCAGATAGTTGATCAGCTAATTTTATCCCCCTTCTTACTTTTTTCTTTCATTCCCTATCCCCCCCCCCTTCTGGTCCATCTGAAAATAAGAAATTTTAAAAAACACATCCTCCATACAAAAAATCACTACATTGCATCTAAAATTTTGTCTTCGGGCTTCAATGTCGTAAAACTTTCAGGAAGAAAGTGCCATTGACACCTAACAACGTCGAAGATAATCTAAAATTGCGTATTTGGAGCTTAAATTTTGAATAATTTAACGGGCTCCAAACACTACCAAGTTCTACAAAGTGTTTTAAAGACTTCAATTTCGGAAAATTACTGGAAAAGGGTCTTTGAAACCTCTCCCTCTAATATTACTAAAGAACGACGAAATTGGGTGTATAAAACTAAAATCGTGATGTTTCGAAAAATTTAATGTGTAGAACCTCCGATCCCCTCGTACTAAAATCACTGATGAGTGTCTAGAAACTTCGTTGTTAGTACTTAAATTTCGATAAATTTCGAGGGGAGAGTTCCTGAAGCCCCTTCTATTTGGAACACCCCTGCCACTGACGTTAGCGGAAAGGGGTTTTCCTTAACATAAAAACTTTAATTCTTGCAAAACATTACCAAAGAGTTTGAAACTGCGTTTGTAGATCTACCATTTAAAAAAAATATTCGGATGGAAACCCCCAAATTTCCCTATTTTATTTGTGCTCTTATTCGATAAAAGAAAGAACTTCTCTCTTGAGAAATCGACTTTGCAATTTGAGAATTGCTACTAAGTTTAGAAAGGATTTTTTTAGCACCCCCTCCTCCTGAATATTATTTTCTGGTTGCGCCTTCGCCGAAGACTTAACATAGTCTTTCTTTCTTTTTTTTTTTTTTTTGCAGTCCCTGTTGCTCTGTATCAACAAAATTCGAGCTTTAGTTTGTATTTTTCCTGACGAACTTTTCCTGTACTGAGCTTCTGCACTACACAGACTTTGGAGGCGTCAGACAGGGTAGGAGTCATACTGCAGACTGCGCTATTTAACTTTTTAGGGCGGAGTGTTTTTATAGGTATTTTGTTAAATTATTTTTTATTTATTTGTTTATTTTAGGAGCAAGGGAAGGGGGCATGCCTCTTGGGAGACTCTGAAGTAGTAAGGTCAGGGCAAACCATTACTTTTGAGGGCGATGAGTAACCCTGCATATTTACATGGAAAAACTACTATTTGAGTAAATAAGCACATAATCAGCCTACTAATAGTAAGTTTTCACTCTTTTTTTATTGAAAAAATTCAAAGTGGCACGCAGAACTAGTTTCTTTCCGAAAGCGGCACTCTTCCTAAAACGGTTTGCCACCCCAGGTCTAAATAAAGGCGACGATTAATCAATCTGAGATTACTGTAATCCTATGATTCGATTATTGAAAACAATCCAAGTGAGCAAAATACGAATTGACTCGACGAAGATTAAAAGAGCATTCCAACCAGTTTGATTTATAACTTAAACCAATAAAAAAGAAGAGAGAAAGAAAAAAATCTTAATTAGTCATTTTTTATTGAAAAAAAATCCGGGAATTTATAATCATTAAAATTACCAACACAAAGTGCAAGAAGCCATTCATGGCTTAAATAATACTTTACCATACTATATTTTAAACAATCATTAAAATGCAATGTTTTTATCGTTTTTTTTTCCTTTCTTTTTTCCAAAATTGTTCTTTCCAAACTGGAAAAAAAATAATAACTGCAAGTAAACGGATTAAGACTTACACAAGACATCCATTTATCATCCAAGTCATTAAACTAAAATGTCTCGACCTCATCATCATTTAAGGAAGATCCCGTCTGCTGCCGCATAATTCCCTCCCTTAGAGGAAATTAGAACTGCATCTTACAACTTTTGAGCGCCTGATATTGAACAGCTAATCCTTTTTGTTATTCTTTCTTTTTTTAGAAAGGGAAAAGAAATACAAATGGTAGCTACTTATTTTATCTTTAAAAAGAGGGTTTTTTTTATTTATTTGAAAATAAATATTTTTCGATTGAAACTTTTTTTTTTTAAATACGCAAATTATATTTACAAAGAATTTTTTTTTTTTAATATAGGAAAAGGAAATGTTAAAAAAAAGGAAGTTTACTCACTATACGGTTGTATTGTCGATAGACAGATAAATAGCTAGATAGCTAGCTAGATAGATATTAATGTAAATAATTGACTAATTCAAGAATTTTTTTTTTTGAATTATTACTTTTTCAATTCCTTGATTAAAATCCCTAAAATTAAAAATATGCAAAAGATCTTTGTAATTTGTTTAACTTTAGGTTAGTGCAAAAGTTTTACTTCTAATGTTTTGGTTAATAAAAAATTACATAATACAAGTTTTTTTTTTTTTTTTTTTTGACATCAATACATATTCCATAAAAAATTGACTTCTTGATACCGTTGTGCTAAAAAATAAATTTCTTAGCGGAACCATTTGATTGGATTAACCTTACAGAAGCAAACATGTCCGCTGTCAACATCATATAATGTTCTATGAATGTCTTCAGCACAGAAAGTGAGTCAAAGATAAAAGATAGAAATGTTTCGATAGTTGCTTTACATTGGAAACAAGTTGTGAAGTATTTTTATCTTCTTCGTCTAATCATCTTCTATTTCTTAGAAGTTTGCCTTAGCCGACTCGGCCCTGGGTGCTGAAACAATGCAGCACAGCAGAAGTGTAGGAATCAGGTTATGGATACATGAGCTTCAGAACGATTTTTATTCGTAGCAGCTGTTTAGTTTAAAATTTGATGTATGCAGTACGATTCAGCTCCTTTAGAAAGCTGGCCTCCGATACAGACAAAGCATTCCACGTGATGCACCCTGGTTAACACTAAATCCACTACAACTACAGAACACAGCTCACATGGTACAATCTTTACTTGTCCTGCATTGGAAACATTACATCTTGTTACCGTTTACCTTAATGTAGTTTTTACTCTTTACTTTTGACATATCTCTCTCCATGAGTATGTGTTGAGTGTGCGCATGCATACTCGAGTCATTGAACGTTGTTCAAGAGCATCTGCTAGAAATTAAAAAAAAAAAAGATATAAACAATGCTTTCCTCTTTTGGGGGAACTAAGAAAAGGGTAATTGCCTCGGATTTAAGATGCAATACTGTTGCAAAGTACTTGTGAAAGTATACCAACTCAATTCAGGCCAATTACACTTAATTTTAGCCCAAAATAGAGAGAAACATTGTCCATGTCCCAAGTCAACTTACCACTATAGAGAACCGAAGTTTTGAACTTCATTTCATTCCATTTGTTTCCTTCAGTACATCTGTTTCCAAATCCCACCAACATAACCCTGCATTAAAAAGCAATTGAAGAGGCCAGTGAATAAAGGTGATATGTGACAATTTTAGAAACTTACTTTTTACCATGGATAAAGTTGATAAGTCCATCAGTATCATGTCCCCTTAGTCGCAGAAAAGGTTGGTAACTAAGAATATGACACCGTTTACCCTTTGATTAAAGTTCATTAAAAAAATGACGCAACCTTTTTTTGAAAGCCTTTTCTAGAAATTAAAAGACATTGTCACATATCACCTTTATCCACTTGCCCCTTCAATTGCGCTTAGTAGTCCAGGATCTGACAGCACTTCTGTAGGAATGTTTGAGTACGGGGAATTTTTTTTCAAAAATGTTCAGTGGGTGCCCTAGAAAGTATTTTGGACTCGGGTGGACATTCGCCACCTGGTACATTTTTCTGCTATAACGTCATCAAAGATGGCTGCCGATCGCTCTCCTAAATGCTATATAAATGCCCAACACTTCTGTAGAATATTTTAATAGGGAGAATTTCTTTTCAAAAAATGTTTAGTAGGTGTCCTAAAAAGTATTTTAGACTCGGGTGGACATCCGTCTCCAGGTAAATTTTCCTGTTATGACGTCATCAAAGATGGCGGCCGCTCGATCCTATAAATGCTCATATCTATGTTACTACTTGACCGATTTGCATGAAAATTGCAAATTTTTTTACTAATTTGTCTGATGCTATTTGTCTTTAAGCTGCACTGTTAGAAATTTATTCGAAAAAATAATTGAAAATCGATTTATTGATTTTTTTCTTTTTTTTTCATTTTTAACTACCAAACTTAACCATAAAAAATGGTATGAACCCTTTTATTTTTACGAGAAAATGTCAATTTACCGTTTCTTGCATGCTAAAAGATACAACTGTATTACAAACCAGTAAAAAGTCCTGCTGTCCAAGCGATAGCAAGGAAAATTTAAATTTAGTTAAAATGGATGTGAATGAGAAGAAATATGAAAATTCAGACGTGTTGTAGGCCGTTTTGGAGAACTACTTGATCTCTTTTTACAGTTCTAATAATGTTATTATCATTTTTCTACTCTGAAAGAATATTCGAAGAACTGCCTTTACCATCCTGTAGTGCTAAAGTTACAATGTGCAAAAATAATATCTCAATTAATGGCCCGTGGCACTCTTTGCACTAGAAGGTGGCAAATTCTCAGTGTCAATATTCTTCACATCAGGATACAGTTATAATCTTAGTTCATCTAAAAATTTTCAGAATGACCCTTTTCGTATTACCTGCACGACGTATTCTTTCGAATTTGTTCTACGTATTCCAGTCGGATGATATACCAAATTTCTCCAAATATTTCATAAAAACACGATGAGCTGCTTTGTTGGTGCAAAATGTACATCAGTAATTTGGTCCAGATAGCGCGTGGATGATTGGAATGTTTGTACCTGTATTTCGGTGGATATTATGAACAGACTAAAGTCGCGTAGAATCCATAACTCCAGTGCTCCCTCAAAATTCTTAAACACCAAATGGCAGAATAAGAGTTTACCAGGAAATTATAGCTAACACCATTATTCTAGAAGTCTGCTTCATCTTCTGTCAAGCAATTTAAATCCAGGTCTTTCCACGTTATGAGATCAGTTTGTTTCCTGATTATGCCCAAAAACTGTTGTTTAGGACAGAGTAGGATCTTGGGAGATTTTAATAACGTGTATAACAATACTGCTACCTTGGCTCTATGCTTTTAGACTTTTTAGGGAAAAACTTGCTCTAACTGTCAAAGTTTTTATACTATGGCCTTTTGTGATACTCCCAATATATGATCGAAAAAATAATAATAAAAAAAACAGAAACTGTTTCGGTAAGTTTTTGTTTTTATCTGTCATTACCTTTCGTATAGAAAAGTACACTATATAACAGGACTTTTTATCAGAATTGAACAAGGTTTCTTCTCTTATGTTGCCATAAGATTTTTATAGCTCTTTAACAATTCACCTATTTGTAATTGTAACATAGATTCTTGTTCATTAAACAATAAACAGTTTTTAGATAGTTCATACTGAAAGAGCGCTTCCACGTCAGAGGAACGAGCTAAAAGTTTTCGCATCATGAGGTGAGGCCGGTGAGGCTGACTGTTTGACTTGCTTTTACTAGCTTTCCTTGCAGTAGTACAAGCATTTTGTGCTTTGTTGCAAGGAAATACTGCCAATATGGCTTTATGAATGGAGCTTGAGCGATCTTGACTCTTTTTCCTTCGTATCGTGTAAAGCAGTCTCCGGTATGTCTTCAGTCACCATTATTAAATAAGTTTAATATATTTTTCAATGTATCTTTTTAAGCCAGTGTTTTTGTCAGTAAATAGTGTGATGTATTGGGAAGTATATTAAACAAGTCTGTTTATTATACAATGCCTAAATAAAAAATTTCTAGCAGATCATATTTAAACATTGAGACAGCTTTGCATCTAAGTTCAGAATTTTCTTCTTAGAAAATTCATGGTAGATGTTCAAACCATTTCTCTTTTGGACAAAATCGTGGTTGGTTCCAATATCATATCCGATTCAATAAACACATCGGATATTAGACCTTTCCGAAGATATTTTCCTAAGCAGCATATCACAATTGTTGCCGTTCGGAATACACCCAACACCTTTACAATATTTGCAAACTTATCTGGAATGCTTAGTTGAACGACACGTACGATAACGCGTACACGCCCTCGTCATAGGTTGCTGGTAGATAGTTCTGGAAAGTGGCGTACATAGCACCCCGAAACCCCCAAGGAGCGGGGGAGGGCATGAGGTTTGAGGGCGCACCTTCCAGATAAATAGCACTATGAGTTACACGGGAAAAATATTTCTTGTAGTTTAATAGGAAACTGAGGGTGCACTTACAAATCTAGTAAGGGGGCGCACCCCCCCCCCTACGTCTATGTACGCTACTGGTTCTGGCCCAACTGGTTGAGGACACGATGGAAATTCAATTGAGCTGTATAAATTAGTCGCATGCTAATTTATATGGTATATAATCATTAGCAAAAATCAAAACTGTTGTTACTGTGGATTTTCTTGAAAACTGAGTAAACAGGATGGTAAAATCGGTTCTTCGAATATGTTTTCAAAGTGAAAAAATCATAATCAACAACATCAGAACTGTGTAAAAAGATCAAGTAATTCTCTTAAACTACTGCAGTATGTCTGAATTTTCGTATTCCTTCTCATTCGCCTCTATTTTAACTAAATTTAAATTTTCCGTGCTATCGCTAGAACGTACAGGACGTTTTACTATTTTGTAATACAGTTGTATCTTTTGGCATGCAAACAGCGGTAAATAAGCATTTTCATGTAGAAATAAAAGGGTTAATACCATTTTTTATGGTTAAGTTTTGGTAGTTAAAAATGAAAAAAAAAAAAAGCAAAAAACTCAATAAATTGATTTTCAATTATTTTTTCGAATAAATTTCTAGCAGTGCAACTTAAAGACAAATAGCATCAGACAAATTAGTAAAAAAAATTGCAATTTTCATGCAAATCGGTCAAGTAGTAACATAGATATGAGCATTTATAGGATCGAGCGGCCACCATTTTTGATGATGTCATAACAGGAAAATTTACCTGGAGACGGATGTCCACCCGAGTCTAAAATACTTTATAGGACACCTACTAAACATTTTTGAAAAGAAATTCTCCCTATTTAAATTTCCTACAGAAGTGTTGGGCATTTATATAGCATTTATGAGAGCGAGCGGCCGCCATCTTTAATGACGTCATAGCAGAAAAACGCACCAGGTGACGAATGTCCACCAGAGTTCAAAATACTTCCTAGGGCACCTACGAAACATTTTTGAAAAAATATTCACCGTACTCAAACATTCCCACAGAAGTGCTCTCAGATCCAGGACTATAGTAACAGAATTAGATGATTTATTGGGATATTACCGTGTTGAATTAATCTATATTTTTTCGAAAAAAAAGGAATCTAAACAGCAGTTGTAAGGCAACAAAATATTTGAAAATACCAACTTACCGTTGCTGATGATACAATTTTAATTTGTGGGAATCCTTTTGGCCGCACGTGTTAAGGAACTTGAGTTGATAAAGATATCGATTGAAAGTACTTGGGGAAAAATAAAGTTATGCTTTAGTTTGGCTAATATCTGACAGCTTGAAGCGAAACTTCGTTATTGAAAATAGATTGGCATCCATATTTTGGTCTTCGCCACTGAATCTTTCTTGAAACATTCAAAGTGTTGAGTTATATGCTCATTTACTTAACCAACGCTTCTTCCTCCTTATTTATTCAATTGGTTTCCTGGAAGAAAAATATTCATCGGTTAATTTTTTTACAAAAAGAAATAAAAGTTAACACTAAATGTTTCTGTACACTATTTTAAGAAACTACAGCGGAAAATCGCGCAATGTTATTCTAAATTGAAAATGTTACCCTTCTCTATTTTAAGACTTGAATCAAAAAAGCATCATCCGAAGTCTGAAACTATGTTAGGAAATACTTCTTACACTAAAAATAAACTTTTTAGTTAAACACGTTTTTTTAATACTACTCGTGCAAATGGAGTGTTCAACGTCTTAAAAGTAAGTTGGAAGCTGAAATTTAAAAAGATGAGGATAAGAGAAACATAACGCTTCATTGCTATGTAACTTCTGAATTTATCCTTTTAAGCGAACCAATAAAAAAAAACTAATGTTAACACTAAATTTTCAATGAAACTAGTACGTTTTAAGTTCTAAGGAACCCTTTTTAGTGCAATTTTTTCCCTTTAATGCTGCTTTTACAGTACAAAAATTAAGTTTTTTTTTTAATGATTTAAAAAAGTCATTCTGTTGTTATTTTCAAAACAGTACAATAGAAATACTACAGCAACCCTACCCCCTCGCGCTGAAGGAGTTTGTTCCGGATGATATGTTTGAATCTGCACTTTCATTCGTCTGACGTACATTGGTTTCGTGCTTAAAGTGCATGTAAATGATTTATTAACATGTACGTTGACTCAAATGACCAGACTAAAAGTTGCCACAGCTCTCAACATTCAATTTTATCAGTCAGAAAAATTGAGACCCAGCCTCAAATTTGCTTATAAGAATATTTTCCCCATCAACTTACGTTTGCTCTTGGTTTTTACTATCCAAGGATGCTCTTTTCAGCTTTAATATTACGATATCTTTGAGAATCGCTTCAACGATTTTAAAATTTAAGAAGCATCCTCGCAATTCAGATCAAAAGTTATTTACCACTAACTATAAATATTTTCTAAAGGAGCAGTTTTAGAACTGCAAGCTTTCATCATTTCCACGGAGGAGTAATTTTTCTAAATCTCAGGAGGCAGTTCTTCGTTGGGAGAGTGAAATGATGACGCTGCATCGAACGGCACCCTTACCATCTTTCACGCTATTCAAGTAGGAGACGGAAATCCAAAGGGAAATTAAGATTTGGTTTATGACTGCGTAAGCACTGCCAAGGCAAATGTTAGTCAAGAAGGGAAAATAACTCGAAAATGATGAATGATCTTAAAACGCAACTGATAAGATAAACATAGCAGAGGAAAAAAATAAGAGGAACTTTCTTTCCACTGTCAATCAGTTGTAATCGTTTAGATTTTTTTAAATTAAAACATCAACAACATATCATGTAGGGTTCACTGTGGTTGGATGAACCCTGAAAACAGCCCTGTTTATTTAGTCCAACCATGAACTGAGCAATTAAACGTCCAGATGTATTTATTTGTAATAGGAGCTTAGAGGAGTTTGAGACCACCAACAGGGTAGATCTTCGATCGGCTGGAACCGAATCCAGGGCCATTCGGTTCATAGTCCGATGAATTAGCGATCAGGCCCCCACGGCCCATATCATGCTTGGCTGCGGTGTCGGTGGTAAAATGACTGACTCCGACTCTTAGAATTATAAGACCTTGGACTCTGACTCCTTCACCCCAAAATCAGTCCGACTCTGAGACTCCGACTTCGCAGAGCTGGCGAAGTTGCTAGGTTGAAGGGAAAATGACCAGCTCCGACTCTTGGAATTTTAAAGAATTCAACTCCTAACTTTTGACTCCAACTTTGCAGTCCTGATATCATGTCCGATAGCATAGTTATTGTTATACTGTTGAGTCAAATTCTTTAACATTCCAAGCAGGTCATTTTCTCTCCAACCTAGTAACACTAGGAAATCCTAGCTCTTTTCACGGGCAGTAAACTAATGTTTTAACCCTTTAAGTCACAAATTTATTTAGCAATGAATTTTTATATATTTTTTTTCCGTTTTTTTGGTTGAAAATGCATCAAACATATATAACGAATAAAAAAATTGACAATTAGTAGGGTCTAAAACCCCCTGCCCCTTAGAGCCCCTAAGAAAACTGTTTCCGATGGCAGGTACCATCTGTCGACCTTTCAGCAAAGTACAAGAAGTGGTACTTTCAAGTACCAGCATGATTCCAGCCATTTAGGATTCATAATAACAAATTAATATAAGCGGTACTTCTAAGTCAAGTCGGGGTATAAAGGGTTAACACAGAAGGGAGCAGTCCTGCTAGAAGGAGGCCTCTAATACAAGGGCAGATACAAGGGAGGGGCGATAGGGGCGATCGCCCTTCTCTTGAGGGACTCTCCCTCAGGAAATTTTCAGCATTAAAGTTCAAAAATACATTTTTGGTCAATTTTTGATGTTAGGAAAAGGGAGATTTGGTGCTTTCCTCCGGAAACGTTTCGAAACTGAAGACTGAAACATTTGTAGTCAATATTTGTAAACATTTTTAAATTTGGAAAAAGACGTATTCCCATGGGTACGTCTTTTTCCAGTGCCTTTGCAAACGTTTTTCTTCATATTTATGAGTCAAATTTTCTAGTCGATAATAATCTTGAGGCCTTCAGGTACATTGATGACATCATAATTTTTAACAACAGTAACTACCATAATCTCTACAAGGATATTTATCCAAAAGAACTTCTGCTTAAACAAACAAATAGTAACAACACTGCTTCTTTTCTCGACATTTATATTAAATTAGAAGATAAAGATGTCAATCTATAGCACTATATGACAAACGTAAAGATTTCAACTTCAAAGTGCACTCACTTATCCATTTTCACAGTTGTCTAAGTAAAAAGGTTTTCAAGAACATTATCATCTCCCAAATTTCCCGATACAAAAAAATTTGCAACAATAATTCAAATCTAGACTCAGCAATAAGACAATTAATTGTAACTTTAACTGAAAACTGCTACCCCGCGAATTTGACCAACAGTCTTATCAGTAGCGCATTGAAAAAGCCTTAGGTTGGTAGTTCTTACATTGTTGATTGAAAGTTCTTCTTTTTTTTTGTATTTATTGTAATTTCATGTCATCTGTTCTATTTGAATTTTATTGATTATATATAGTGTCTTTTGAATTGTATTCTCTCGTGTATATGCATAAATGAATTGGACTTCTAGTGACCTACTGCTTGTTTGTGAGATGTCGGGGGCTAAAAGTTGCATCTTTTTAGGCGTTTTGCCTGCAACGTGCTAGAAACATCTCACTCCACTTTTCCCTACCCTAGGGGGGTCCCCCTGATGAAGGCCCCAGGGTCTTTTGGGAATTTTATCTTTACTTCCGTTTTTAACAGGTTTTTTCGCAAGGTTTTATACTTCTAATTAATATATATATATATATATATATATATATATATATATATATATATATATATATATAATATATAAAATTCTCGTGTCACAGTTTTCGTTGCCATACTCCTCCGAAACGGCTTGACCGATTTTGATGAAATTTTTGGTGTTTATCCAGTATCTATGAGAATAGGCCAACATCTATTTTTCATCCCCCTAAATGTTAGGGGTAGTCCACTCCTAAATTTTTTTTGTTCGCACATAACATCTGATCTACTGAACTACTGAACTAAAACAATATGTGTTATCGTAAATCCTTACTTCAATGAGCGACCCGATGGTCAAGTGGATAGGCGCGTCAGGTTAAAGTTCCTGATGGAATGAGATCGAATCCAGGTCCGCAAGGATTTTTTCAAACAGCTGCATGGTTTTTTTTTTTTTTTTTTTGAATGATTTTAATGATTGTAATGTCCTTATGCAGGTACTTCCCCTCATGGGGATCTACCCCATATTTTTTTATAGTACAAAATGACAGTTTTGGTCGGATCTTTGTTAAAATTGGCAATGGGGTCCTTCGATGCTGTAGAATTTTCCTATGGACGTTTGTTCCATTTTTGGGGGCTTTGAATCGATTGTGGCAATAAATGGTTTTTGATTTGCGGCACTCATATTATTTTTTCAAAAATTATATACACTATCAATTATATTATGTTAATTTTTGTACCTTTATAAAATTCTGTATTTTATATCTTGCATTTACGTCAAATTCAAAGTAAAATTAAAAGTCCAAAATTCTGAAAAGAAGATAAATATATGTTAAAAATTAAAGTTTCCTATTTTTGTGATTTTCATATTGGTTGTGACCAAAAAACATCATTACAAACAAATAAAATGTATCAAACACCATGAGTGTTGAGTTATTAGGCAAAATCTGCAGTATAAAGTTTTTTTTCACTGCTAGAGGCGGGAGGGGGTATGAACGACCATTAAAGTGACACAAATTTTTAAAAAATAAAGGTTGGATCTCCAATTACCTTGCTTCGTAATTTGAACTGTGCAACGGTACGCGATTAGTCATTCAAAAATTAATGAAAAACCTGATCGAAGCCAGGGTTTTAACTGGCAAGTTCAGAGGTGAAAATATACTCATACCACGGATTCCTATTATACCTACAGATGTGCCAATTCAATTCAAACGTATTCAGTTTCCAATTAGATTGGCATTTGCAATGACTATCAACAAATCCCAAGGTCAAACGATGTCTGTTTGTGGCTTAGATTTGAGAACACCATGTTTTTCACACGGACAATTAATTATACGTGGCATGCTCTCGAGTGGGTAAACCATCCAGTTTGTTTGTGTTAGCTAAAGATGGACTAACAAAAAATATTGTTCACGCTATAGCATTAAGAGATTGATATTGTTTAATAGTGTTACTGTCGTAATTGTTTAATTAATGATATATAATTTTAAGGAATAAATTATAATAACTTAAAAATAATGTTTGCCTTTTGTTATTTTTATATTCCCGCATCGTTCACAGCACTCCATGCTTATTTCACGCATATACCACATTCTTACATACATACAATATACACATTCTACCATACATACATACATACTTATCAATAAGTAAGCTATTTTTGTCAACACTAGAAATTACTAGTGAACGTAAATTATTTATATGGCAAAACAACGTTTGCCGGGTCAACTAGTATATATATATATATATATATAATCTATAATTAGTAAAACAGCAAAGTCCCAAAACTCCAACCATTCGGTGAGCCGGAAGAATAGAAAATTCTGCCATATTCTGGCCGCATGAAAACAAACCGCACTTGAAAAATCGGTTGCGCCTATTTCTGACCACGAAAACTCAGCAACTTGTCACTCTACCTCAAGCCAAATTTTCGAAATTATACCGTACATAGCTATTAAGGGAAAACTACTAAAACCTCGAGGCTCTCTGTCTATGATTAGTCATCTCGTTAGCTGGTTATAAGCTCTAGGGTTTCAACTTTGGCGATGCTTTAACAATTTTAAGAAATGGAAAGGAGTTGAAATTGTTAGTTTACTATATATTTACTGATATCTGTTGATTACTTTGATTCTTTATAATTATTCGATCAATTGAATGAGGCATTTGTTATAATAAGTTGTATAATTTGGTGGAGGTTTTTGGCAGTAGATTTCTTTATTTTCTATTGCTTGCATTTAGAACGGAGAGTGAAAGGGGTACAGCCCCCAGCAGTAATTCTTCAGAAAGCAGCTATTGTTCTAGATGCATGCCATCAACACACACAGACGGTTAAAATGAACGCTATAAAAAATATCTTGTAAAAGCTTATCCCATTAACCACAAAGCAAACAAATTTGATTTTTTTTCCAAGATGTCGGGCCGTTTCATGTTAGCAAACGTTTGATTACTGCGCAAAAGAACGTAAAAAGGCTCTAAATAATTTATATTCTTGATTCGTTGCATGAACTTTATAAAGAACGTGATCTATAAATCTATGTAATGCAGTTATTTTTTTAAGATTTCCACAATATTAAATAATAGCTTTTGTTTCAGCAACGGACGTCTCTTATGAGATTCGTCGATAATAATCAGGAACAAAACATTATACAACTTTCAAAAATTTAGTATATACTGTTTTCAAAGTTTACATGGCACATTTTTCTTAATGAGAAAACGTTTTGATCTTCTGCTTGTTAACTGATAGTCACAATTTGTTTCTATATTTTTCCGCAAATCAATATTTATTAATGTCTTGTTTATTATTTATTTCTGCAAAACTTCAGTACAGACTTGGTAAGATACACGTTTTATTGCTTGAAAATTTATGGTTATGGAGGTTTTTTATCTTAGTGAAGAAATTACTATCAGATGCAATGCGTAATATCAGTACATTGTCAGACAATACAATTATAATAGTGAAAAGAATTTAAGCAAGTTTAAGGAAATAAAAAAAAATTTAAACAACTAATACTTAGTAAAATTAAAAATATATTAGTGAAATTCTAACTACAATAACAAAGAGTTGAAACAGTGCAAGAAAAATATTTTAGAAGGTATTTGCAAATGCAAAATCAATATGGAATAAAAGAAATGAGATTGATATTTTTCTTAAATTTACTGAATACTTAATTGACAGAAAACAATAAGAATAACTAGTCAATTTTCTCCCCCAAAACATACGTACCATAACAAATATAAGAAACAATGCAAGAAAAATATAATTTAAAAAAGTATTTGCAAGTGCAGAATAAAAGAAATGAGACTCATATTTATCTTAAATTAACCGAATACGTAATTGATTGAAAACAATAAAGATGACTAGCCCAGTTTTCTAGGCTAAAAAACCTATTTTGGCAATGTTTTGTTTTATTATGTTAATTATATAAAAATTTCCCTCAAAATAATCTTCCAGAACAATAAATCTGTTGGCTAACCTTTGCGTGTCCCCATTGAGAAAACCTTCTTTCTAACGTTAAGTCCAGCTTAATCACACAGCACGTGTAATGAAACAAATAACAACGTAAAAATGTAATTGAATAGAATTCTTCTTTTCGATTTGGGGAATAAAAATGTTTCCAATTAATCCCGTTGCTTATTCTTTTTTAACCTTTTCTCCTAAAAATGCTTTTCCCCCCTCCTCTCACATGAGACGATCTAAAAGCTCCTCTAAATATTTTATTTTCCTCTGACGATTTCCTCCCCTTTGTAGAAAGGCGAATAAGTTCAAAGATTTAAGACGTCAAAAATGGATTCCGTTTCCATTAGGTCCGAAATGACGCTCACTTTCGGAGCAATCAGATGTGTAGGAATTCATTTAATATTTAATGCCTTTTATTTTTCGGTTGATCCCCGTAACGAAGTGAATTTGGAACCTATCCTGAATAGAATTGAATGAAATGTTTATTGTTGCTTTTTATTTTTTGCTTTGTCTCTTTAGTGCCAAAAGGGAGATTTTATGCTTAAATGAGAGATCTTGTGATTAAATAATTGCTTTATTTCAATAAATAACGAGCAGGTTTATTTGAAGCCTCAAAATTGAAGGATGCTATTAGACTCCAAATATTCAATTACAAAGCAAATAATTTAATTTGAAACAGGCAAATTACATGCATGCTAATAATCTCCCTTTTGGTTCAAACTATATGAATTGATATCAGTGGAAATTTATTCTCATTTTATTAAACTCGCTTTGTGTCTGTTTTATTTACTTGAATTACGAAGTTATTAATAACTGCTTATGGATGCCTTGAAGCAGTAACGCATGCGCGGAAAGCCTCGCAGAAAACAACAGTTTATCATACAAAAACTTTTAAAACTTTTAAACTCAATTCAAGAATTTTAAATTTAATGTTTTCAACTGGAAGTTCGAGCAATTGTGTAATTTTATCACCATGAAACTTAAAGTGCTAAGTGTTTTGTTTGTAGTTCATACCAAAAAATTACTACTAGAAAATTAATTTGCACTGGCAACTGAGCCAATATTTAGAAAAGTGCCAATTTGAAGTTGGAGTTTTCTGAAAAAAAAATTTTTTTGCAGAAAAAAACTAATTTTGGATTTTAAGTCTAAATTGGGTCTAAATGCAAGAAAATAAAAGGGGGGAGGTCAAGGAAGTTATTTACCCCCTCCATATATTACTCACTTTTAAACCGTTACAGATCTGATGAATGTTACAGATCTGATGTTAATATGAGCTACATATTTGAGTTTATGCTTTCAGTCTTCGTTAACATCTCTAAATATGATATCATTTCCTTGCATTTTTAACATAGAATTAAGATAATTATACTAAAATATATATATTAGGCTAAAAAATCAAATTTCATTATAAAAAAGCATTTCTTGGAAATAAAAATGAGCGATAAGATTTTTAGATAAAATAAATTATGAAATTACCAAATCCAAGCTAATAAAACATTTGTTTTGTTTTGAAACAACACACAACTTTAACTTTTTCAACACACAACTCTGCTGCTTGCTTTTCTTTAATTAGTTGCAGGAAATTTAATTTCTTGCGCAGAAATTCAAATTTAGCATGCTAGTTATTACCTAGTTATTTAGCGAAGTTATGAGAAATTGAAGCACAAAAAAAAAAAAATAATAATAATAATAATAATAATTAATTAACTTAATTTCTGCAGTGTCAATTTTTCTTATTTTACTAACTTCTACTGTTAGGTCATACAAACCACAAATGAAGCAATTGTACTAAAACTCATTGCTTTTCATTTTTTAAGAACAAAAATATTCAATATATATGGCTAAAACCTATGATTTTTGCTTTTTATAATTCTGAAACGTGTGAGTTAGTTCTGTAACATATTCGCTGTTTTTCAATGTTACCGCTCTGACTGTTACCGATCTGACAAACTGACAAAGTTTTTTTTTTTACTTCCGAGTCGATCGCACTAAACCAAAATCAAACACGTGGTTTTCTCACTTGCAATAAAGGACTACACTTATATATAAAATAATTTTTAAAATAATAAAAACTGCGCATTTTAGAGCGTGTTACCGATCTGATGACTAAAATGACACACATTTTATAAAATCACTTTAAAAAATCTTACCTACAATTTTAGATGCAGAAAGGCAAATTTTTAATTAGGATTCGATAAAACATCCCACCAGGTACTCAGTATCACGTGGTATAGGTGCAGGAAATGATTTTGGGGGCCTAAACATAGATCGGAAGTTATTGTTACCACTCTGACGGCGGAACTTGGGACACGCTTATTTCGCATCGGCTAGAAAATCAGGAATCGATTAAAACAAAAATGAAGTAAAATATTAACAAAGGGGTAAAAATAGAATCGTTTTTTGTGCAAGTGCGTTTTTTTGGGAAGTTAGAAAGTGCGCATGACCTGTTTGCATGCTAAGCTTTGCTACTTGGGACACGTTACCGATCTGATTTTTGATGTATAAAAGCAATATTTTCTGAAGAAAAAAATTTTTCTTTTCTGATGTTATTAGATGAAATGAAAGCAAAACTTATCTTCTTTCTGGGGAAAATTATTTTTTTAACTAGTTATTGAAATACTAGTGAAAATTCACTTGGGACTCAAACTGGCACTTTTCTAAATATTAGCTCAACTATAAACGTAAACTTTAAACGTGATGAAAAGGAAATATTCAGCGATCCTTTAAAAAGAGTAAAGTTTTCAATGTGTGACTTTTAAAACAAGATGTTCTACATCTGTTCAAGAATTATTACTTTGTTTGCATATTTTTGTTGGAGGAACATCAGTAAAAGTATTAAGCATATATAAAAGATGAAGTTTGTGCTCATATATTTTTCCTTTTATTAGTTTTTAATCGCATCAACTAGAATTTTTTATGAGCTTTATCCCACATTGAACACCAAAAAAATAACAATAATAATTTTGCTCAGTAAATGCTATTTGCTTAATACCCGTAACTATTTGTTTACTGTTTCTTGTGTGTGTAAGATAGAAAAAAATAGAGTGTATAAATAAGAATATTACAAAGAAAAAATTGTATCCAATCCAGATACCCGCCTTATTCTTTTTGTTTCTAACAATACTTTTAACCTAAACCTTTTTCAACTAGATTTTCAAGTAGAGTCCAATGGGGTAATTATGAACAATGTTTTACACTTTCACACGCTAACTGCTCTCTGGAGCACCATGTCCTACTTAAAAATCTGGAAACACATCAGAAACTTTTATTTACTCCTCTGCTACATTGCGCGGCCGTTTTTTAAATTTTTTTGACTGCTGCATCTTTTTCGAAACCCTTGTTCTTAATCACCCCAATTGTTCATAATTATCGAACAATTATAAATCGAACTTCCATAATTATCGACCCATAGTGCATGGCGTAAATATGTACAGCGTTCAGATGTGGAATCAGTGTGTTGACGAAATGGAAACCATTTCGTCAACTTCGGCATGAAACGGTTAACCTGAAACGACTTGCACCTAGCTTATGAAATAAAAAAGGCAATGTTCATAATTACACCAAAGAGTTGTTCACAATAACCGCAAGAGATTTTTAAAAAAGTAAAATTATTGTCAAAAGATCATAATTCGAGCAAAAGGCTCCTTGTTTGTTTCTTCTAGATAATGATATAAATGAATAAGGCGTAACAGCATTTTTATTGAACACTAGCAAAAATACCTGGCGTTGCCTGGGTCCGTAATAATGCATAGAAACAATTTATACTCCCCTTTGGTTTTTTTTTCCTGAACTGAAAGAACTCAAAACACACCACTTTGACGATTTTTAAAATTTCACCAAATTTGCGGTAACTGTTTTGGAATACCTAGGATAATTTTGCTCCCTTCCCTACTTCATGAAAATACATTAAGTATTATTATGTCACTAATTTTTGTCTCAGAGAAATAGTCAGCAATTGCTGAGATACTATTGCTGACCATAAAATGACGCTAAAACTTTTTGTCCTTAATGATTTCAAAATTGATAGGGAACATTTGACAATTATGTGTGCAAAAACGCGAATTAATGGTAATGTAGTCTTGTTTAAGGGTTTGATTAATTTATAATGCGGATTACCTTACGATTTGACATAATTTTAAAAAGGGTTTTAAATGATACATAAGGAATCGGCCAACGAAAGAAAAAAAAAACTGAACTTTTCAAATGTGGGAGTATTATTTCGATGATTAAGATTTGGCCGCAGTCGATAAATATCAGACAATAATCGTTTTATTTTGGTTACGTAGTGTAAGAAGTAAAGTATTATTGAGTAGTCTTTGGCACAAAAACTGGTGTTCAATTGAAAAAAATCGCCGAGCATCTCAGTTATTAAAATCTTGCATTTAGCATTCAGCACCCCAGAGACCCCGTACCTTCCAATTTGCTTGTATTAACCGGTTATTAAAATCTTGCAACAAATTTGGCAAAATTCCTGTTCAATTGCATACTAAGTAACTGCCCAATTGTAAATACCCCCAGAAAGTGCCAAATCAACGAAAACAAATTTAAGAAATGCCGAAAAGTTGTATTTAAAGGTCCATCAAATTGGAAAATAATGAACCTAATTTATTTATTAGTTGCCAATCTCGTCTAGTGGTTACTTACCGATCCTCTAAAACATATTTACAAAACTCGCGAAAATAATTGATGCAGTGAACAATCTACTAATAAAAGAATACAATTTATACTACAAAATAATATTTGCACGTTTCAAAGCACAATAAAAAACATATTGCTTAAGGATACTTATTCTACTTACAACTAAGACTACAAAATGTTTTAAATACAAATCATGGTAGAAGCTTGTTGCGAACGGGCGCGAGCGTTTCCAGTGTCTATGTAAAAGCCTGGATATTAACCATGAGGCTGAAAAAAATGGAACAGGACATCTCCGCCGCAAATTTTTTCACCCTCTTCCCCGCATGGGACATCTCCTCCGCGACTCCTATCCCCCTTCTGCCTTGCACAGGACAAATCCGCCGCGCCATTTTCAAGGGTTAGAAGGGGTTACTGGTTTAAAATTTTCATTCTTGGCGACACATCTTCTTTTGGTGACGAAGACCTAATCTAAAAAACGGAATTTATTCCCGGACTACTTAGGAGGGAAATTGCAAAGAAGTCAAAAAAATGCAATGCAGTGCAAATCAATTTTAACTTCGCGCCAATTTTACTTCGCCAAATATTGCACTCTACCAGCTCAATCGGCGGATTTGTCCTGTCGTACAAAAATGGCGGGGAGAGACGCGGCGGAGATGTCTCATGAGGTGAAAGCTAGAGATAAATTTGGCTGCGGAAATGTCCTACGTTGCGGCGGAGATGTCCAGTGCCCGAAAAAAAACTTTCTTTTTGATTTGACTTGAGAATAGCCTTGAACATTTAATGCGAAAAGTGGAAATGATGCACGCAATTCTAGCTATCGACAGGGAGTTGAGATGATGCACTAAATATTGAATTAGTTTGTTGGAAGCCTTCGCGGATTTATACGAAAAATGTACCTTAAAATTGGAATGAAAAAAGCGCTACCAATCGAACTTTTTCGAATATCGTTATAAATTATAGCCTATGTGTTATTTTGATGTATAAGCTAAATTATGGCAAAAGTTTCATTAAAATTCATTCAGTAGTTTTTGCGTGAAAGAGGAACAAACATCCATACATCCATCCATACAAACTTTCGCATATATAATAGTATTAAGATTAACTTAAGCAGGAACTCACATCAAAATTAGCAAGGCTGATTGTCACCAGAAAAACGCTTGAAACAGTTAAGAACTGTTAAACTAGGATGTCGACTAGCGGAGAATAATACGTCAAACAAACGAAAATTTCTCCAGTCCTTACCGCTCATTCATACTTACGGTGCTACTAAACTTGCAGACCTCTCTTCTTCCGGATTTCGAGACTGTTGGAGATGGTAAGATGATCTTTATATCTGACTTTTTGCCACTGTGAATTCGTCCCCCTCCACAAAAACAAATTCAGGTTTGTTAATTTCGATACTCTTTATTTCACTCACAGCAAGCTCATTGTTTGTGACTTCGTTCACTCTGCAAACATATGCAAGTTCGATCAACAAGTATGAACGAGGATATGGAGAAAATTGATCACCTGAAGGCTCCAAGTACTTTATATCCTACACCTCTTTCCGTTGTTTGTATCTGGGCACAATGGTTGATTGGAATCGTTGGTAAGGTCGGGGCGGCTCGAGGAGGTTTTCGGGAGTCTTGGTTTATCAACAGGGAACAGATCAATTGACTCGAAACCTTTGACAACGCTGTCAGTTTTTATGTTAACTAGTCTTAGAAGAACAGAAAATTTGCTTTTTACAAACTAGAAGGACCACAGCCTATTTTAGTTTTACCATGGGTGGCCAATCCTTTTTTCCACTCTGTCTTCAGGGGGCCAAAAACGCACTTGTTCAATGGTTGTATTCGATCGGTAAGGTGGCTCGGGAACTTCACAAGAGCTACGTTATTTGTTATTGCTTGCTTAATGAATGATTCTAATACAAATATGTCTCGCATGTCCGTCGTACAAAAGGATGGCCGTTTTCTCAGACAAACACTTTGTTCACGAATTCACATGGGGGATGAACATCTGTGTGAGCCAGAAAAAAAAAAAAACGTGAGTTCTTCCATCCACTCATTTGCGGTAGCTGCATACATGGCTCCAACGTATGCCTCTTCTGATATCCAGCGCTTTTGCACTGCTTTTCCCTTGTGCGCCATGAAATGGGCTAGCACATTACCACTAGCAGAAATGCAGTTCAGAACCGTAGTATCGTCCCTTCCGGAATTATCATAACCTTTGCTTAGAGCTGATCCCTTTTCCCCGATAACTCTCGTGAGATGGATCGTTGAGAAACCAACTTTCATCAGTATTGAAGTTGAGACAACGATAACCTACACCAACTAAATGTTTTCTAAACGGCTCGTTGACTTCAGCATAAATTATTTACAATGTGGGATTTTTGGCTTTTTTCCTAGATTTTCGTATGAGTTCTGGTTTTTTTTAGAGAAGTGTTTGAGTGCCGCTACATGAAAATAATGTACCAGTCATCATGAGACTTTCCATCTTTGAATTGGACGTGCAACCTATTGGCCAAAACAAAGCCTCGAACAAGGCTTTTTAATTCTTCCTTGTTGCAAAGAAATCCCTTACGAGCCCTAGCAATTAGACGTTTTGCTAGAGTAAGTTGATCAACATTTGAGATGTCCGCTGGGCGAGCAGCTCGCATCCTATCCATTTTGACTTTAATTTTAAATCTGTTGTGAAAAACACTCAGAGGGATGGCGTATGTGTCCACTACTTCTCTGTTGGTCATGTTCAAATTTACAATACCATTCACAGCCCTTAATAAGTCTATAATATAGTTTAGCCTTTAATATTAATAATATTATTAAATATATTACTTTTATGTTTGTAAAGAAAGTGCATTTTATTTGTAAAACAGAGGGGGGGGGGGGAAACAACTTGATACGCAAAAAAAAAAAAAATCAATTTTTAGACACTTGGTCTATTTTTCGTCACTTTTCGGCACAATAAGCTTTAAAATGATGGATAAATCATGGAATTTGATAAAGAAATGAGGAAGTTCTTGCGTAGTGACAAAAAATTGTAGATAAATAATAGATAAGATTTTTATTTAGCCTTTTCTCAGAAAAGAGTTTCAAGCCTTTAACATGATCTTTATGAAGTTTGACCTTTATGAAGATAAAAAAAACATTTTCGGCACAATAAGTTATTGTTTTGGTAATACGTAAAAAATGCATACTTCATACAAAATGGAAAACCCTTACTAGTGTAGAAGTAATTAAAAGTTTTAACCCGAAAAACTATGGACTGCTGAAAATTTCGGCGTTTTATCTTAAAATAATTTGGCTTTCTATAAGAAAGCATAATTGAGGACTAAATGGATTAAATGAGCAGACAAGAGACTAATTTAACATTCTAAGTAATTATGCTAAAATCTTTAAACCTCGTTATCGTACGCTTAGCATCTGCTCTTCATTTAGAAACTTTGAAGGAAGTGCGCCTAAGTTTAAATAAAATAAAGTGAAGTAGCCTACGCTCCCACATGATATTGCTACAGAATTAGCTTATCGGGTAGAAAAGAAATGAATTTCCCTGTTAAAGTGTCAAGCAGTTTTTAATTTGTAATATTTCAACTTTTGAAATCGGGTCTCCAGAATATGTTATAAAGCGTTTAATGTTTGCTTTTAATTTCGATTTTTCAGTGGCATAGGAGAAGGGGTTGTTTCCAGGTTCAGACCCTCCCTCCCCCCTCCTTCCCTCCCAAAATCAAACTTTAATAATGAAAGTTGAAGATGTTCACATCTATTGAAAATACTTTTTCATAAATCAAATCGGTTTTAGGCTTATATGATCGTTTACATAAAAATGAAATGAAATTTTGTCTGCTTCTGATTACATTTCTAAGAACCAAAGTAGGCAAAATTCTAGCTGGACACATCTAGAGGAGTTTCGTGCTACGCCACTGCGATCGCTTTTGTCCCATCAGATACGTTTAAACTATGGCCTAAATAAAAAAAAAATGCTGGAAAAAGAATTCTTTACATTTACGTAGAAAACTAATTCGACTGTGAAATTGTAACAAAAAAGTTGCCACAAAACTGAATTCAGCACCGTGGAGAAAAACGAATTGGTTTCTGCAAGTAATGAGTGGTAAAAAGAAATGAGAATAAGAAATAACGTAAATATCGCACAAAATACTTAATGTAATCAATGAAGAACCTGAACATAATGAAATATACAGTCAAACGAACAGTCTTCTCACAAATTGCATGGAAAATGATATTAATAAATTGCTGAGCCGTGCAAAGTATACCAGTTCTATGATAATTAGTAAACATTTCCTGCAAAAAATTACTTTTACCGTTATTGCCCCTCTCTAGACAGCAGTACAGATCCTTTAATAATTTTTTTACTACAACAACTTGAATTAAAAATTCATCTTATTTTACTGTAATTTTTTCATGTACTAAAATGTGAATTGTTTGATTACTATATGCCGATAGCAGTAGAAAAATCTTTATACTAACGCCTTACTTATGAAGTGTGATGAAATATTAAAGTTATGGCGTATCAATAAAAAAACCATCTTTGAGAAATAATATAGATCGCGATTGAGATTTCAGTGTAAAATAGGTGTTCAATTTTTAAGGTCTTAGCTTAAACTTATTTGCTTCTTTGACACCTTCACTATCCAAAAAAAAAAAAGAAGAAAAAGAAAAAAAATCTTTCATTGAAAGATATAAATAAAAAAAGCAAGGAAAGACCAATTAACTGTGAAATTTAATGTAAATAGAATACTTGAAGAGTTTGAAAAAAAATTACAGCTCAGTAACGCACAAAACAATACATTTATTAAGGTGAACAAAAATATTGCTAAGAACAATGAGAAATAGTGTTATAATTTAAACAATTTATTATCCCTGCTGGTAGTAAGGTAATATCAGGACCCTAAAGATGCGGACCTGTTCGTGGTGCAGACTGGGTCACGCTAAATCCCCACTTTAAAGCCCTTACAGCTTTTTGGTTAAATTTGTATTTAACTGCTATGTGAGTGAACAATGAAGTGGCAACGTGTGATATCGAATCGGTGGCGGAGTTACCATGTCACAACTGTCACAATTCCATGTGACTATAAAGTAGGGTGGGCCGAAAATGACGTTTTTTATTTCGATTATGGGTATTGCGGAGAAGGTACCATTTGGGGAGCAAAGTATACATTAAAAATTTTTAATTTCTTGGTTAATTTCTTGATCTGCCGCAATTGCGTAAAGTTTGAGAAAAAAAATGCAGTTTTTTTAAATTTTTAGCAAATTATTTAAAAAATTTTAATTTTTTTAGTTTCGATAATTGGTAAGGCGGAAAAGGTGCCATTGGGGGCACAAAATTCACTCAAAAAATTTGACGTCTGTGGCATAATTTCTTCCTTCTCCACAAATGCATAGAATTTTGTAAATTTCCTGTTTTTTCCCACGTGTTTAATAAATTTTGTCGAAACGTTAAACTGCTGTTTTCCCCGTTTTTATCTTAAACTAGCGAAAATACCCGGCGTTGCCTGGGTCAGAAAAAAAGTGAAAGAACACAAAATACATCGCTTTGACGATTTTTAAAATGTCGTCAAATTTGCGATAACTGTTTTGGAAGACTTAGGATAATTTTTCTCCCCTCCCTACTTTATGAAAATACATTTAAGTATTATTATGTCACTAATTTTTGTCACAGAGAAATAGTCATCTAATGCTGAGATACTGTAGTGGACCATAAAATGAGGTTGAAAGTTTTTGCCCAAAATGATTTTGAAATTAATGGGAAACATTTGACAGTTATTTGTGCAAAAACGCATATTAATGGTAATTTTAGTCTTGTTTAAGGGTTTTATTAATTTAGCATGTGGATTACTTTACGTTTTGACATAATTTTAAAAAGGTTTTTAATGTAGAGAAAAATACAACGTTAAGGAGACACAAATAAGCAGGGATACTGCAGACACGTGTTTCGGGGCTGCGGGGTTCCTTATAGCCCCGAAACACGTGTCTGCAGTATTCCTGCTTATTTGAGCCTCCTTAACGTTGTATTTTTTTCTACAACAACAGCACAAAGGTATTTGTAAACTTTAGGTTTTTAATGGATACATACGAAATCGGCTAACAAAAGAAGAAAAAGAAGTAAAGTATTATTACGTAGTCTTTGGCCCAAAAAACTGGCGTCAGTTGAAAAAATCACCTAGAGTCTCAGTTATTAAAATCTCCTTGCAACAAATTTGGCAAAATTCCTGTTCGATTGGATACTAAGCAACTGCCCAATTGTAAGTACCCCGTGAAAGTGCCCAATCAACGCAAACAAAGGTAAATTCCTACTTTAGGGTCCGGGTTTGGCGATTTTTTTCAGACTGTGGGCAGAATTAATAAATGGTTGCCAGAAAACCATAAATCTAAATTAGAAACCATAAAACTAATGGTGGCCAGATTTAATAATTTATCGCCGGACCTAAAACTAGGATTCATCCCAAACAAATTTAAGAAATGCTGTTAAGTTGTATTTAAAGCTCCATCAATAATGAACCTAATCCATTTATTAGTTGCCAACCTCTTCAAGCGGTTACGTTACCGATACTCTAAAACACATATTTACAAAACTCGCGAAAACTTACTTACAACCAAGATCACAAAATGTTTTAAAATACAAATCATGGTAAAAGGTCGTTAGCGAGCAGGCGCGCGAGCATTTCCAATGTCAATGTAAAAGCCTGGATATTAACCATGAAGCTGAAAAAAAAAAAAAAGACCTTTTGATTTGACTTGAGAAAAGCCTTGAACATTTAATGCGAAAAGTGGAAATGATACACGCAATTCTAACGGGCATGGGACATTTCCGCCGCAGCGTAGGATATTTCCGCCGCAAAGTTTATCTCTACCTTACCCTGCCTTTCCCTTTATCCCTACCTTTCTTCTATACATCATTACAGGGAAGTGATGTCATGCTGTGTACTCATTTGTATTATATATGCTAAAAAATACAAACGCGTAACACTCTCCTCATTCTAAAAAAAAATCCAACGTCAAGGGGGAAAATGCAGAGCACTATGAACACGAGAAATTCTTGACTTTATAAGCACGAAATTCCCGTTCTTTTAGAACATAATAAAACAAAGAAATCAGAAAAACACGGGATGGAGCATTTATCTATTCAAACTTCGCCAATATTACTTTACAGACTCAATCGGCGGATTAGTCCCGTCGTACGAAAAAGGAGGGAAAAAACGCGGCGGAGATATCTCATGGGAGGCAAGGTAGGGATAAACTTTGCGGCGGAAATGTCAAACACTGCGGCGGAAATGTTCTTTTCCGATTCTAGCTATCTACAGGGAGTTGAGATGATGCACAAAATACTAAATTAGTTTGTTGCAAGCCTTCGCATTTATGCGAAAAATGTACCTTAAATTGGAATGAAAAAAGCGCTACCAATCGAACTTTTTCAAATATCGTTAAAAATTATAGCCTATGTGTTATGCTGATGTATAAGCTACATTATGGTAAAAGTTTCATTAAAATCCATTCAGTGGTTTTTTGCGTGAAAGAAGAACAAACAAATATACATACAAACTTTCGCATTTATAATAGTATTAAGATAATTGCTTTTTTTGTCACATTTGATGTATGTTTAGATGCTTGGTACTAATAAATAATAACTTATTGCTTATTAACTTTAAAATTTAAAATATGCTATTAAAAAATTTGTGCAGCTCTGCTAGCTTTGCGTTAGAAACCAAAGGAAAAACAGCCAAGAACTTACAGAAGAAAATTTCTGCCCTAATTCCCAACGGAGTAATTTATCTACTTGCTTTAAACAAGAAAAATACTTTTCGAGTTGAATTTCTGTATTTCAATATGCTTACTCCTATTATAAATTTGCTATAACAAAAGGACATGAAGGAAGAGTCTGTTATGTCCATTTTTGACTGTCAGCATATTAATAGTATTTTAGTTCCTAGCGAACGTAAGACTTCTGAAGGAAACTGTAGATTCAAAAATACACTGTTAAAAAAAACCTGAATTTTCAGGAAGATTTTTACTGATTTTAACAGGAAATTTCCGTTTTCGTTTCAAAACGTTTCTTTTCCTTAAAAAAACGGAAATTTTCCGTGAAATATTCCGCATTTTCCTCATTTCCATAGCCTACGAGGATTAACACAACTCAGCAGCACTGAAACTCGTAGGTTACGGACTATACGCGGGAAAGACAAGATGGCGATATTCCCGCCTTTGCCCTGGGTGTAACTTCCTTCTCTGTGCTGTAAGTTCTTTCCTTTAATAAAATCTGTATTGTACTATCTGTGGAGGCAAGGCGCATAGTACGCAGTCCTCATGTGTGTCGAAGTTTATTGACTTCTAGAATAGAATAGAATAGAATAGAATAGAAGATGGCGATAGCTGAAGTAAAGCTATTATCGGCCGAAAGTTGTGAGTGAAGCAACCAAAATATGAAGCAAGAAGCATTATTATTAAGTAAGTGCTCTTTTTTTGTATTTTATTATGTGTGTAGCATGGTTTTATCTCTCCATTCCTGTAATGAACTATTTTTGCAACTGCAATCTGTTAAAACGTAATACGCGATTTTAAGTGATAGGTTGGGAATCTAATGTGTTTTTCTCGTAAAATTAGACAAAGTATTAAGTAGGCAGATTTTAGACTAGACAGTTTTTGATTGTGCCGGATACCATATTTTTCCGAATACAAACATGTTTAACTGTAATCTCTGTCTTAATTATTTGCCTATTTAAAAGAAAATGGTACCGAAGTATGTATTGTATATCTCTGTGAAATGTAAATGAATATCCAATTAACTCCTATGTTTATCCACATAAGGTATAATTATTAATTTAAAATAAGAAAATTATGTTCTTAGCCAGGAGGACTTAATTTACCTCATACCAATGCAAACCAAATTGCCGTAATTTACATTTACACAATTGAATCAAGCTTTATTTATTTTTTAAGTCTTTAGTATTGAGTTGGCGTACAATTACTACAATATACAATAATCTAGTGTTTAACTTGTGTTTTATTTTAGTCACCTTCTTAAGAATTTGAAATGGTGGTAACTTTTCTTTCAGCTGCTTTTTTAATTAAAAATAAACTAGCATTTTATTGACTTAACACATTTCTGAACATATATTATTATGAAGTTTTTTTTTCTAATGTTTGTTTCATGTGTGAATGATTAAGTAACTGAAAAAGAGATTACTGTAGGGTGTCATAAGATTTAAGAAGAATTGAAAAGCAATAAACTTCAAATTTAATACTGTCGTCCCCGCTTAATCGGGTAACTGATAGACGAATACCCCGCATATA
>JAXGGA010004414.1:0-88705 GCA_038373865.1 Uloborus plumipes | reverse complement strand
CGGCTGCCAATATTACACTGTAAAAACAACAGTTCATTTTTTGGAGTGCAAAAGCCCTCCCTTGTACCTGGAGTCACTCAGTAACAAAAGTCCCTGCATTTTTGTATCCCGAAATACCAAAGTCTAGCCATAATAATATTGTTTGGATTTGCTTTCGTATTTTTTTTTTTTTTTTAAGTTAATAAATATCTATAAACTATAACTTAATCTGGCAGTATTCCGAAGGCTACGCAGATCCTAATATCAGCATTACGATGCTGCCAGGTTAGGTTTTCTCCAACTAAAGTATGAGTGTTTTACATATTTACTTTTTTTTTTTTTTTTGACTAGGGGTTCACATGAAAGTGACACAGAACTTCAGAATTCTGTCAGTTTGAAGACACGTGATCAAGAGCAAGGATTTTCAAAGCCATTAAGTCCTGTTATGAATCTAAAAAAGATGTAGGTAGCAGCAAAAAAAAAGCGTGAAAACTGTGAAGGTATGAAGCTGTGAAATGAAGCCACAGACAGCTGATATAGAGGAGTTGCAATAGCCATAGCGAGGTACAGGATTTAGTCTAAGTTCCACTGCATCTGCACTGTAAAAAATAAATGTTGTTTTTATAGTATAATACAGCTAATTTTGTAATAATGAACTGTAAAAATTGCTAATTTTACAGTAATAAATTGTAAAATTTCTAATTTTATAGTACTAAACTGTAAAATTGCTAATTTTACAGTTTATTGCCGTCCATTTTAGAGTCTTAATTGGAACCTCTTCTGCCAGTATTATACTGTTGCTTTTACAGTATATTGCAGCTAAATTTTACATCAATAAACTATAAAATTCCTAACTGTACGGTAAGAAACTGTAAAATTGCTAGTTTCACAGTTTATTACTGTGTATTTTACAGATTTAAATTGGAACCTCGGGTACCAGAATTATATTGTAAAAACAACAGTTCATTTTTTGCAGTGCATGTTGTCTAGTTATTTAAAATGGTAAGCTCACTTTTTCAGACGAATGTTTGAAAAATATATTATTAAGTGATAAATATCTATTCACGTAAACATCAAAGCGTAGTTGTTTGGTATAAATGACACAAATTTTAACTAAGAAATAATGGCAAAGGATTTTTTAAGCCTTTTTTGCAATAGCTAAATACATATATTTTCAAAGAACAGTAATTTAGAAACACATACTTGTAAAAAAAACACCGCAAAAGCTTTGAGGTCTGAATTGCAATTTGCAAGAAGGATAGGGGATTAAGAAGGGGGAAATATATTCGTCTTATAATTCTTACTAAAAAGTAATGTTAATAGAACTTATTTTTCTGAACCTAAAAATATGGCTTTCTTCAATCTTCACTTTAGATTAGTTTTCCACGAAATATCTGAACGAAGACTGAAATTTAGATTGAAAAAGTCATGTAGAACTATTTTTTTTTAATATAAAATGTAATTTTGTATGTGAGAAGATACAGCTTCAGCAGCCAATGGCGGGAAATAACAAAAATCCCATTTACACTGCAAAAAAAAAGGGGGGGGGTGTTGTTTTTACAGTATAATACTGAAAGCAGAGGTTTCAGTTTAAAACTGTAAAAGCGCAGTAATAAACTGAAAACTAGTTATTTTACTGTTTTTTACTGTAAAACTACAAATTTTACAGTTTATTATTGTAAAATTAACAATGCTGCAGTTTATTACCATTAAATTAGCTCTATTATACTGTAAAAACAACAGTGTAATTCTGGCAGCAGAGGTTCCTGTTTAAAACTAAAATCCACAGTAATAAACTGCAAAACTAGCAATTTTGCAGTTTATTACAGTAAACTAGCAATTTTACAATTTATTACTGTAAAATTATCAGTTTTACAGTTCATTACTGTAAAATTACAGTAAAATTACAGTAAAATTAGCTGTATTATGCTGTAAAAACAACATTCATTTTTTTGCAATGCAACCAATCAGAAACTATAAAATGTTTTTATGATCATTAATTATACGTTCATTTGTTATAAATATTTAGGAGCTGATGTCAATAGGTACATTGCAGTAATGCAGGCTTTGTCATTCATCTTCTCTTACATGACACATCTAACAAAAGAGAACTTCAAACATATGTTAAATTTATTTTCACCCTCCACCCTTCACTTTAAACGAAGTTAGGAAGTAGAAAATTGAGAGTAGGGGTAGTGGAGTTTCGATTTAGAATTTTAACTCTCGTTGTTTTAAAAGATTTTTTTCCCCAGCATTTCGTATTATCGAAACACTTGTCGAAGTAAAGTAAAGCTTAAGCTTGTTAGACAAGTTTCCTGAAAAGACTTTTAATGCATTTTCTTCGTTTTTCGAAGATTTAAAAATCCCGCGAAGAACAGAATTTTGAGAAAAAGAAAACTCGGGGCAAGAGGTTTACGCTCAAAGTGTAGTTCAGTTCGGTTTACTCGCTGGATTAAATACTCACTTAGCGAAAAAGTGCGGGATTTCGGCTCGAGCACAGTTTAGAGATCAGTACTCAGTTTAGAAAAAATCGAGAAAAATGCATACAAGCCCTTTTTAATATTATTGGAAATTCTGAAAGCATTCTTGTTATTGATTGTCTTTTTGTTTTGTGAACATTTTCAAACCATGAATCATACGAACTGTAATGCCATTGACATTAACAAAGTAAAGATCGTATTTTGTTAATATGGTTCGAATGGCATGGTCCTTGTAAATCATTTAAGCACATGTATACTGATGATGAACATGTAATACAAAGTGATGAAATGTTCAATTTCCCTAAATCATGAGTTTATGAAAATTTTCAAACCATGAATCTGTCATCCAACTGTATACACTGTTAAAACTACAGGTTGCACAAGGCACCTTTAAGGGTGAAACGTTGTAGCACCAACGGCACCCTTGAGGGTTGCCACTTGACTCCCTATGTCAACCTTGAAGGTGCCATTTGGCTCTATGTGGCACCTTATAGGTGTCTTATGGCAACCCCGTGTGTGACCCTTGGTAACCTAAGGAGCCAAATGGCACTTTCAAGGGTGCCTCAAAGAGTAAAGTGTCAACCCTCAGGGGGTTCCGCTACTGCTACAACGTTTCACACTTAAAAGTGCCTTGTGCAACCTGTAGTTCTAACAGTGCACTGCTATGCCTTTGACATTAACAAAGTAAAGTTCGTTTTTTTTTTTTTTTTTTTTTTTTTTTTTTACCTGGTTAGAATGCCATGCTCCTTAGAGATCATTTAAGTACACGTATGCTGACAATGTACTTGTAATTCAAAGTAATGAAATGTTGAGTTTCCTTAAATAATGATGAAAAAGAAGTTCACCACCAGAGCACACCATGAAGCCCGCTATGAAAATCCTACACAAAAAACTTCGTACGAAGCAAAACTTCACCTTTTAATATGCTTTTCTTTTTTTATAATTCAAGTTTTTACTTATCCAAGTTACCTTACTTTTCTTATCCTGAAACAATTTTCTTCTTAATATTAAGTTCTGACTTTTATCCGGTTATGTTTTTCTTTCTTTTTATTTTTATTATCACTTATTTATTCTGCTTTTTCCCCACTGCTAATCATAAAAAGTTTTCGCTTTTATTAGGACGTAGTTTTTATAGTTACGATTTTAATTGTATTTTTATAATAGTAAACTTTCCGTTCAAGAAGTTTTATTAACACTAATGAACTTATTCTTTTTCGCGCCACTTTTGACAACACATTGGTGTTTACGACAAAAAATTTCTAGCCACAGTCAAATCGAAAGTCACGCTAAACTCATAATGTCCTCTCATAATGTCATACATACCGTAAAAACAACATTATACCGTAAAAACAACATTCATTTTTTTGCAGTTCAACCAATCAGAAACTATAAAATGTTTTTATGATTATTAATTATACATTCATTTGTTATAAATATTTAGAAGCTGATGTCGATGGGTGCATCGCAGTAATGCAGGCTTTGTCATGTATCTTCTCTTACATGACGCATCCAACAAAAAAGTACTTCAAACATATGTTAAATTTGTTTGAAGGTAGGTAACATACCTCGTTTAATGAACATTTAAAAGTGGTTATCAGTGTTATGAAAACCCTTCCAAAACGTTTACGAAACGTTTAAACATTACGTATGCTACTTGATTAGTTTCAATAGCACATGCGGCTCAGAATACGCAGATGACTCTTTTGCTCTTGGTAAAGATAGGTTTCCGCAGACTGCCGTCTTTAGATGTGTCTCTGAAAGAAAACAAAAAGCTGACTAATGAGATCTGAACAGTTCCATTTACACCTTCGGGTGAATATACTGAAATAGTCAAGAAAAAAAAAGTTATCTATTAGGTTCGAAAATTTGCTTGATGTCGCCAAACTTGGTGACATTTACCAATTTCCCACCAAATTTTTGCTTCAAAAATTAGTACACAATTTGCAGTAATGTACTAATATTTCTTTGCTTGATAAAATTTTTGTAAAATTGTCCAATCTGCATAAAAGGAACAGTACAGGGAAATGTATAAAGCCTTTCCCACTGTAAATCTAAGTCAAATTTCGAATCTTTCTTCCTAGTCAAATGTACTGAGAGAACTTTTTGTGGAACATTTTAAGTTTGATAAAGAAAAAATTTTAAAAAACCAAATTGCATCATTTTTGCTAGTCTATCATCCTTTATCTCAAAAACATTCAACTCATACTTTCACAAATTTCAAGATCTCAAGCAATATTTCCATCCACCTATCTAAACCTGCACCGAATCCTCTCTCACATATTTCGCTTCATAAATTTACATAACATCTCAAAGACAATCAACTCTTCAAATGCTTCCAATAACGTGATTGCTCAAAGCTGTCGATTTAAAGGAAATTGCAAGGTCCCTCTTGAGTTCGATGGGAAGCAAGAGGACTGATTAAAGAGTTCCGAACGATGCAGCAGACAGAACAAACATACCCCGCGCACGATTCGAAATGATACTTTAAAGCGAATTTTGTACCACCGGGAATGGGCTGGAGCTGGGCCTGCTTGCCACTTCGGTTTCTGCAAGCAATCAGCTTAATTCCATTCCACCATCTTGATGATGACAAAGCGGAAGCCATAAAAGGGAGAATCTCTTAAAATAAACAGAAATGCCTATCGTGAAATTTTACCGATTCTAATTTTAGCATTCGACCGGGGCTACTAAAAGTAACTTACTTCCATTCCGTTTAAAAGGAGAACACTGCAAAGAACAATAGTACTGGAACAGTTAGAACTGACTCTTAAATCGACGTTCTGTTTTTATGAGAAGCTCCAAGTTTTAGTCGGAAAATTGCTTTAAAAGCAATAACAGTTGACGTGCAGAAAAGTTTTGCTTCTAGTCGAAGTTTTCAACACAGTCAGGGCTTTTTCCTTATAATAACTTAGAATAGGTATTTAATGCAGTGGCTTCCCGAACTTAAATTTTCGCGAGGAGGCATTTCTCAAATTACAGGATAAAAATCCGAAAGTTACCGAATGAGAAAACACGAATATTCACATGTACTTACATCTAGTGAGAACATTATAGAAAAAAATCAATATTGCAATACTGTCTCCAAATTTTTCGAATAGTTAGAATCTCAAAAAGTTAGTCTGAACTTGCCGAGAAAGGAAATTTTGGGGAGGTTTCAGTGACTTCCTGTAACTTCTCATCAAGATGCTCCTGATTCAGTATTCTGTTAAGTGTTTTCAACATTCCTTTTGCAGGAGTTAAACTTATTTTTCCTCATATGCACAGTGAATTTTGCTCAGATTAGAAAGAAGCATTTCGCAGTAGCAACTTTGGCTTTGGAGTTTTGAAGGGATAAAGGATTTTTTCCCCTCTTTCATAACGTCGAAATGAGTTTCACAATTTAGGCCGCATGAATGCTTGTTACTTATCCGTGTTCTCTGCCCTTCAGGTATCTAAGGGTGGTTTTTAAAAAGTGCTGGAACATTCACTTGTAATAACCTTATATACCTCCTGTGAGATGTTTCCATTGCAGAAGAAATTAATATCAACCGAAATCTTTAGCTTCTGCAAATGTGATTACTTTTTTTTGCACAGAGACCTAACTTATTCATTTCGTTTTTAATCATTCAATTAAAAATATACATTGGTTACGAATATCTTCCAATACAATGTTTAAAATCTTTAACCTAAAACAGTCAGGAGACCATTTTAACCTGCGAAACAGGATCTAATATAACATAAAAAACTAATGCTAAGTTCAGGATAGGAGACCAAACCGAATCAAATTCAAAATTAAGTTGTCATTAAAGAAAATTGATATCAGTTCAGTTTCATGCGTCATGTGCGGTACAGCAATAATGTAAGGGAATCCCTGATTACTTATCTCCTTAAGATAGTAATTATTACCAGAGTAAATATTTTAGATGAATCTTTTTATATTTTAAAGGTATCTTCTGTTAAAACTTTACGAATTTTATGTGCCTCAAAAAATACTGATATTAATCCAAATTTTAAAATGTGATAGTACTACGAATTTCAAACTACTGCTTCTTGCTGAGAGGGCAGCATAATTATTTCGCTGCAAAATTTTTTGACCCCAAAATATCAGTTCCTAAAAAATACTGAACAACTTTTATCTACTTCAAAAAGAATCGGTTTCGATTTCAATTTTCAACCGGAGCTAATATGATGCATCGAAAATGACACATTTCGCCGCAGCAATGAATATAAGTTCAATATTAATCAACTGCAGCTCAATTCACTCCATTTATTTTGAAACAACCCTTCCGAAACCTTAATCTGATACCGAAATAGTTTTCTATCGATTTCAAGTGCCTGAAACGGCGGTGAACGCCGCAATATTCCCTAATGCGTAATAACATAGACCAGTAGTAACACCGAGCAACTATTTGCTTAACAGTTGTCATTCCAGAGTTATTAAACAATTCCTTTTAATAACGCTGCGATACGTGATTGAGAAGAACAGGAAGCATTTGAAGCTATTAGCAGCGAAACATTTTCCCAGGATTAAAGTACTAAAACGCTCACCCAAGGCACTCTGGGACGTAATTATTTGCCTTATTTCTGTGTCCTAAAGTGGCAACAGCATCGTCACACATGCTAATGAATTAGCCACGCCCTCTTAGGCAAAACCACGATAATAGAATAGTGAGGGCACATTTAAATGTCAGTAGTTCGCACTGCATTATTAATGTGCTTTTTCGCTTGAGTAATTTTTTATTAGATTATTATTCGCGTGAGGAATTTATGATAGTGTATAATTTATTAGTACGAGAAACTTATGGAGAGCATTTAAAAATTGAAATACGTGAATTCTCATAACATAGTATGAACTTTCACTAATCCGTACTCTACTAAACCGGACTTCGCTCAATTCGGACAGCTATTTAGATGCACCTACTGTATAAATAAAAAGCGAGTTAACTCTAAAATGTATTTTTGCAGACCGTATTTTGTATTTTTTAATTTTCTTTTACGCAGTTTTACATTTCCCTCTCTTGGCTTCAAAATACAATTTTCACTGTGTAACGGAGTTTGTTAATGTACCTTGATTCATTTTATAGGTTATTTTGTTTGATCCGTATCATTAATTCGGATGACGTGGATCAGCTTTAGTCCGAATAAATGATTTCCTACTGTAGCTTTTTATTGCAGTCTTTTATTTCATACTTATCTCAAAAAATTTTAATTAATGATAAAAATTGTAAGGTCTTGATGCACTAATTTTTGTTTTGCGAGTTTTTGAAAAAAAAAACTCAAAACTAAATATTATTTAAAACGGAACAGAGTGAAACTTCTTTGCTTGAATACAATAGAGTTTCGACTAACGCGAGGGATGCGTTCCTAAGTCCTTCGCGTGAGGCAAAATTTCGCGTCTCGCGTCGCGGAAAATTGTAGGTGTAGAATTGTTTTATCCACAAATAAATTACTATTGATACGTATAAACACCCCTTAAACTGCTTTAAACCATTTATAAACAGTATAATATCATTTCTTACATAAAGAAATTAATTTTTAATGTATTAAAAGAAACTTTTACTCAACAGTAATACATAACAGTTTACTCAACAGGAAGAGACATAAGATAAACATATTACGTCACGTACAGTATGTAGCAATAATAAAACACACCAATGTAAAATTTTCTATACATAAAATTGTGTTCAATACATTTATTTGAAATACATATTAATTTCCATTACAAAGTAACTGATTACCGCCGAACAATACACATTTGTCAAAAATAGATACCTGTTCAAATTTTACTACTCTAAGTAAAAGAAACGGAACAAAATACAGGGTGTCCACTCCAATCGTGGACCAATAGCTAATTTCTAAACCGTTAGAGATAAGCATATAGTTTATTTAGGAAAAAATCTCCAAATTACGAAAGGAATTTTGGGTCTATTCAATGTTTTTCAAAAAATCAAATTTTGAAAGAGTTACGAAATTTAAATTTTTATACAGCCCCCCAGTGCTATCAATCATATTTAGTAAAACATTCTTGACACTGTAACGTTTAAAACTAAAAAAAAATCACTCTTCTACCACAAAAATTGACCGAGTTATGACGTTTTGAAAAATCAAGATTTTGCATTATTTCATGACGTCATCGAGCGATCGCTTAAGGGACCGTATGCGAAATCCTTCAAAATCTTGATTTTTCAAAACGTCATAACTCGGTCAATTTTTGTGGTAGAAGAGTGATTTTTTTTTAGTTTTAAACGTTACAGTGTCAAGAATGTTTTACTAAATATGATTGATAGGACTGGGGGGCTGTATAAAAATTTAAATTTCGTAACTCTTTCAAAATTTGATTTTTTGAAAAACATTGAATAGATCCAAAATTCCTTTCGTAATTTGGAGATTTTTTCCTAAATAAACTATATGCTTATCTCTAACGGTTTAGAAATTAGCTATTGGTCCACGATTAGAGTGGACACCCTGTATTTCTAAACTTTCACGCTTGCTCATTTTGGTACTATTTATTCAAATGAGATACTTTTCAGGTCCGTATTTTTAACTCCGGGCCGAACTCCAGTAAAAGAAAAAAAATGCGAACTTCCAAAATGGTCAGAATCGAATTAAACCTTAAGGGCATCTAGGGACGTACTGAAAAAAGATATTAAGCAAAGTTTTTTTTTTTCTGTGAACCTGTGAGCCTTTTTCCTAATCTTTCCAAAAAATAAAGAAGAAACAAGTGCATTAGAAGACTTTTAAAGATTTGTCTAACAAGCTTAAGCTTAAACTTTTTCAAACAACTGTTTGAACAATAAAAATTACTTTAAAAGAAATGCATTACTTTAGAGCATCTTAAATCAACAAAATGCTTTTCTTCATCAATTCAGTTTAGAACACGTAGTACTAGCAGAGTCGTATGTCAAAAAGGATGTATTATTTTGATTCCAGATTTTTTAATGGAAGATCATCAAGCCATAGATTGAAACATACATAAAACTTCACACTTTCTCTTTCTCGTAATTTAACTAAATAATTTGCAAGTGCATTGGAAAAAAACTATAAACATTTTCTCTAAATTATATGACTAAAAACCATTAAGAAATTATCTCTACATATTCTCAAAGCAAATAATTTAAAATATGTAAAAATGAAAAAAGTTTATTGATTAAAAGCAATGGCTTAAAAGTGATGATTAAGAAAAATGTTTAATGTGTAGTTGGAAATATGCTCTCAAAAATATTTACAGGAAACATTGTTTCTCGTAAATATTACCTAAGTATTTTTTAGAGTTAACATTCTAATACAAAATATATTTCACACGTTAATAACTAGCGTATTAGCTTAATAATATAAATATTTTAAAATATTTCAAAATGTATTTTTTCTTCTCTAGGGAGAAAGGATTTGGTAAACTTAAGCTATTACAAGTGTATTATCGGCTGTATATTTAAGGATTGTTACAGAGTTTTGGAACTATAAATAGTACTGTAAGAGCGACTTAAAGTTTGTAAGAATTAGACAAGTTAATTTCATGTTATCATTTGAGAAAAATTACTTTGCACTACTCTTAACATTAAATTTCTTATTGTATTTACTAGATGTTGGTTGGTGCATTATTGTGAGAAAATTCAATCTGTTACAAAGAACATCATTGAATTTGAACATTAAAGAATCAAAAAAGAAATAAAAATTTTCGTCACTAACAGTTTCAACTTTGCACTACTAATCACCATAATATAACACAGGCTATTTATTTATCACGAGCAAAAAAAAGAAAAAGAAAAAGAATCCTTATAAGTTACTTTTTTTCTCTGGTAAAAAAAACTTAAAACAGCGTTGATTTTTCAAGAATTATATTAAAAAACAACTAATTACATAAAACTCCTGGGCTCATCTTGAAATTACATAAAGCAAAAAATCGTTACAAAAAAAGTTTTAATTTTAAAGAATTACATCAACTTAAAACAATTCTTTAAATTAAATACGCAGAAAAAATATTGCTACTAACAGGGTAGAATTTCAAACAGCTTACTGCTTTTTAAAATAAATACTCATATGCTTTAAAAAATATTTAGTGACTTACAGCATTAAATTTAATTTTTTCTAGGTTAAAACTTAGCGTCTATACTTAGACAGTTCTTGATATTTTGAGTGACTTCAGATGGTACAGATATCAGGTTTTGATGTTGCTTTTATTAAACATTGAAGACTTTTGAGTTGATTTTATCAACATGACATGACAAAACTTTAAAATCGCCTATTAAATCTTTTATCTGAAATGTGTTGCTTCCGCTTAAACCTTGGAAGAACTCTAATCCCGTAAAAATAAGATATAATGATGGATAGAAGAAGGGCTTTTGCGGAAAAAAAACTGTCTCTTGCAAAAATTAAAAACCTTGTAACGTCGCAACTTTGAAGTTCTAAAATAAACTTGAAAGCCTATAATATTGCAGCCTTCACACTCTTTTATACTGCCATGAACAGAGCCTGATTACCCAAAAGGCTCGGGAAGCTTGAGCTTCCCCTCAGAAATTTCAAAGTGCCCAAAAATGACAGCAAAACTGCTTAAAAACCCCAGTTCCCGCATTTTAATTCGATTTTAAACATAATTTGTTCAATATAGTTTGACACAACTGTGTTACTATGGATTTTTATGCTAATTTTGCGAAGTGATAAATCTTATTCAATGACTAACCACCCTTATTTGCTGAGAATTATAGTGCAAGCATATACGCTAAACTTTAATCTGAATTTTGCTTTGCCACTTTAGGAATAATCTTTGTAGCATTAGTGCCTTTTGTTTCAACGTGCAGAGTTTTCCAAAAATTTTCTTTAAACGAAAAGTGGAGGGTCCCTACAGGAGACTGAACTTCCCTAACTTCAGAGGTTAATCGAGCACTGGCCGTCAAAACCAAGAAAGCAGTATTTCACCTAATTGTTAATTTCGAGAAATGGAGCAGTTAAGTAATTTTAGTTCTTGAGGTCACCACGTAGAAATTCTGGGCAGCAACGTAGCATTTTCATATTTTAGTGCTCTTACTACTTTTTTACCCTCGTAGGATAACAGATATCGTCATACGTAACCTAAAAAGTGAATTAACTTCAAAAAATTCAGTTACTACTTTTTACGTTTTGACGGATCAAATGTGTATCCTTTAAAAAATATTATGTTCACGCATATAATTTTAAATTATGATAGCAAAATACTCAAAAGTACACTGAACATTTTTACTTTGATCTATTGATAATAAGGCATTAGTGTGCTCATATTCTTTGTTCAAATCCCTCGAGTGTGTGACTCAGAAAACAGTAAGCAATTTTTTACTAAATGATAGAATTTTCTTTTCTTTATTTTAATGTTTTTAATGTCTTGTGAACAAATCAATGTAGTTTTCTTGCAAAACATGTTTATATACATACACTGCTCGACATTGAAAATGCAACACCAAGAAGGAGTGGTCAGAAATTCATGCAAATTTTACCGTAGACGCACGTCACTGAGTTATGCAAATGATATGAAATGCGCAGCTCTCCGACGCACGTGAAGTAAGATATAGGAGAATGAAGTTGAAAAGTGGGCTATGTTCATGTTGGTTTTTCTGCCAGACTAATTATCGGAGAAATTTGGTTTTTGTCTCGAAGGATACGTGTGATAGGAGGAAATGCCACGCCGTCCTCAACGAAGACACTTCCAGCATATAGACGACTTTACAAGGGGTATACTACCGTGGGCAGGTAAACGGCAGTATCTGCAAAAATGAGTTTTCGAGATATTTGAAGAAACGCGTTTTTGATTTCCCACACACATCTATGAAACATTGAACTTCGAACATAGGCGATACTATATGTTTATACCGATATATTTTTTGGGTAATCGATTGAATTTTGATTTTGCAAGCGCAGAGAGAGGTAACGCAGATACTGCCGTTTACCTGCTCTTTTCACTCTAAATGTCATGCGGAATTGACTGGCAGTCGGCAGTAACTGCACAGTATGCTACTAAATGTCCAGTATTTACATATTCGACTACATGCGGAGTAGATATGTTATTACGAAATATATTATTGCATTGTGAATGATATGTTTTATTTAAAAATATACATAAATACCGCGTATCCACTTGATATAGATTTAATATAAACGAACGCGAAATATAATTAAAAAATATAATGAAACTGTATTGTATTATGCAAAATATGAAGCAAAACTTGATGATTCTTCAGCCATTTTTACTTCCTTTTACTTAGTAAAGGAAGTATTGTGATCACAAAGAAAATTTCACTCAAAATTTGGTCTAAATTTTGATTTTGCTCACCCCCGAATGAATGTTGAGTAGTTTTTTCGACCTATCAGTACGTGCATATGTACCTACTAACATATAAACAGCCGAAATATCCTTTTCGACCATGCCCCAGTTAATTACGACGAGTTTTCTCGTGACGTCTGTATGTACGTATGTATGTGCGTATGTATGTATGTTTGTATGTATGTGCGTATGTATGTATGTTTGTATGTATGTGCGTATGTATGTATGCCTGTCGCATAACTCAAAAACTTTTTGCCGTAGAAGCTTCTAGTTTGGTATGTAGGCTCTGAGGGCGGTCTAGTTGTGCACCTCTCCTTGTGGTTGCATTCGAATGTTCCCAAGGGGGTCTTTTACCCCTTTGTGGGGTAAATCAATGTTAATTTCAATGCAGATTGAGTGATATGATTTAATGCAACTACTTGGCGATATATCGCCAAACTTTTGGTCGCCAAGTGTTTGCCGCCAAGTTGGCGACAAATTTGGCGAAAAAATGATTTTTTTTTTTAAATTTGGATTCAATTTGGCGTTATTGGGTACATTTTGCGAAAAATTCACTGAATCATGTTAAAATCGGCGATATTTAGAAAATAAATCATTGTAAAACATTATTTTGCATTGATTCGTGACAAACTGGGGGTGTAAATATTTGAGTTGTTATCTTGCTCACTCTAATGCACTATTTTAACACTTGAGGCATTTATTATGGAATTTAAACGTAAAAGGAATTAGTGTGGCGTTCACACCAGATGTTTTAAAATAACTACAAATCAGCTAATGCTTTGTACTTTGCATCAAAACAAGAAATCACTTTGAGAAAAAGAGCGCTTGAAATGCTTGTTGTGCTGACGATTTTTTTTTCATAGTACTATTAAAAATGCAACAGCTAGAGATTAAACTGCAAAAACTATCGTCTGTTAGTATGAAAGCAACTGTAATTAAAAGAAAACAAAACAATGTAAATAAAATCATTTCATTGTTGCATTTTTGTTTGTCGTCTGCCAAGTTTGGCTTGTGTATCTTTGAAATCGCGAAAAATATTGTCTGCTAGTGGAGAGAAACTTTATTTGAAAGAAAAAAATCTGGTATGGACCCCACACTACTTCCTTTTATGTGTAAATTTCTTAGTAGATGCCTTAAGTGTTAAAATAGTGCTTGGAATGAGCAAGAAACAATTCAAACATTTACGCCCCTAATGTGCCACGAAACAATGCAAAAAATGATTTACAACGATTCATTTTCTAAATATCGCCGATTTTAGCATCATTCAGTGGATTTTTCGCAAAATACCGCCAATAGCGCTAAATTGAACCCAAACTCATAAAATAATTTTTTTCGCCAAATTTGTGGCCAATTTGGCGATAGGTCACCAAGTTGGCGACAAGCACTTGGCGACCAAAAGCTTGGCGATATATCGCCAAGTGGTAGCGCCAATTTATATCTCTTAAGTCTGCATTGATATTAACACTGATTCACCCCATAAAGGAATAAAACACCCCCTTGGGAACATTCAAGTGCAACCAATGACCTCCCGTGACCTCCTATTAGGGCACCCCTACTTTCGCTCAGTTTAGGTACAAAGGAAAACGGTTTTTGCGGCTTAATGCAATTTTTGCACAGCGATTCATATTATGTTCATCCTGCAGACATGCAGATACTGCCGTTTACCTGCCCACAGCAACGAAAAATGCAGTTACTGCTAATTACCATTTGTTAAAAAACAGTTTTTTTTCATCGGAAACCAAAAAAAGATGCTTGTACCATAAAACTAATGTAACATAGATTTCAAAAATGCAAAAAAATGAAAATCGAAAAATTTGCAGTTACTGCCCTTTACCTGCCCACGGCAGTGTAGTGATCGGATTGAGAAGGGGAGATTGGTCCATACGTCAAATTGCAGCTGATACCCACATGGATGCAAGCACTGTGCATCGGCTGTGTCGGAGATGGTTGGAAAGAGGAAATGTAGCCACATTGAGGGGTGCAGGTGCAGCCAGAGTGACGTCAGACCGCTTGGATCGACGGATTCACCGACAAGCTGTGGCGGACCCGCAAGTCACTTGTACGTCGATTCTGCAGCACGTGCAAGGTACCCTGGATGTTCCTGTGTCGACCAGAACCATTTCCCGTCGACTGGTTGCAGGTGGCCTGCAATCACGGCGCCCGCTAAGAAGACTGCCATTGACCTCACAGTACAGACTCCAACGTATGGAATGGTGCCGGAGCAGAGCGACGTGGATGGCAGAATGGCAAACCGTAGTGTTCTCAGATGAATCCCGCTTCTGTTTGTCTAGCGATAGTCATCGCATACGTGTGTGGCGTCGACGTGGAGAAAGATCGAATCCGGCAGTAACTGTGGAACGCCCCTCAGCGCGACAACGTGGCATAATGGTTTGGGGCGCTATTGCATACAATTCCGTATCACCTTTAGTTCGTATTCGGGGCACTATGACGGCCCAACGATATGTAGATAATGTACTGCGGCCGGTGGCAATCCCCTACCTTTAGGGTCTGCCAAATGCAATTTTTCAACAGGATAACGCCCGGCCTCACAGTGCTCGAATCAGCCAACATGCTCTACGAGGTGTACAGATGCTTTCCTGGCCATCATACTCTCCTGACTTGTCACCAATCGAACATGTGTGGGACGTGATTGGACGCCGTTTGCAGAACCTGTCACTGCCTCGTTCAGAGGACGAACTGTGGCAAATGGTTGAAAGGGAATGGAGTGCCATCCCTCAGGACACCATCCGCAGGCTTATTGACTCCATGCCTAGACGTGTTTCTTCGTGCATCGCTGTCCGCGGTGGTCCTACTTCTTACTGAGCCGACGCCGTCCTCGCTCTAAATTTTGCTTATTTATTTTGAAATAAATATCACTTATTGTTCCATGCTGTCTCTGTCTTCTTACCAAATTTCATCAATTTCTGACCACTCCTTGGTGTTGCATTTTCAATGTCGAGCAGTGTATATACTATATAATTATATATTATTGCTTAGGTACCCCGATTTTCGATTATTCGGATTGCTTTTGGTCTCAGTTAAGCCGGATGAACGAGGTTCTACTGAATATAAATTAATAAGGACGATAAGTTAAAAATTTGTTGAACTAGTAAAAGTACTTTTATTTTGTGATTTTTTAAGCAAAAAAAAAACATTTATTGTATAAAGGAAATTTTTCTATCACGTGCCGGAGACACTCCTCAACATCAGCTTTAGAGCTGTCAATGTTTGCAATATATCCTCCTAATCCATTGTTCTAAAAGCTTTAAATATGAGCAGTGAGAAGCAAAGGAATGCAATAGGAAAAATTCAAGTTTTGAGAAAAACGTGTTTAAAGATCAGACCTCAGGGTAGACTCTCTTTTTTTTTCTGCACTATGGGATAGAATGAGGCACTTTACGCAATGCCCTTTTTTCGAAACGTTTTATAAGTGGTGTGTCACCAGTCGTAACAGATTGATGCTGCTACCTAGCAAGTACTCTCACAAGTTTTTTAGTGTCCCTCGAGCTTTGATGTAGTATTTGTGGAAGGATAACCTGCTTTTTCGCCAAATTGAGTAAACTTTGTGTTGAACTTATTGAAGCTTATTGTGAATTAAGAATGAATTAATTAGATAAAAATAAACAAATATATGAATATTAGCAGAACCTTATTCTTGTTTGAAAACAGTATAACCGAGTTAGATGACAAAATAATAAAAAATGCCGTTCTGTAAGTATGACTGGGCCAGTAAGTGAGACTGCGTAAAAGTACCCCGCGTACGGGGCAGGTTTACGCAACAAACATTGACCTAAAAATTATTTTTTTGACTCTTAAATACTCAAACAGGGCAAAAACTGAATGCACAAACTTTAACTTTAGTAGCTGCTTTATAAGATCATAACGTCTGAAATTTCCTAATCTGAAACATAAAAATTAGAAAAATCATTGAAAAAAATTCGCGTAAACGTGCCCCGGTCTACCCTACTATATAACAACACCTATACGAGGGCTACTAGTACCATCTCCTGCCCTAAAACAGATGAGAGCTTCCATTACCGTTTGCACTATCTTCTCACAAAATTTTTAATTTTCGCACATGCATATCTTTGCTCATAAATGCCTCAAAGACTGCGTTCCAGCAAACTACATTTTAATGTCGGTTTCAAAAACGAAACAATGAGCCATTTCGCAGAAAAGTAGACATTTTGTCCCACACATGAGAGCTCTATAATATTTGCTTCAAAAATTCAATTAGAAAAAGTATTTTGAAAAAAAAAATGCCTTAGAAATCATATATCGCTGCTTGAAATGAACAACGGCATATCTGCAAAAATCGATCTTTTTTTTTATTACATCAAAAAATTCTGTTTTTTTTACTCTTTCTTGTGGTATTATCGGCATATCTCTAGTTTCAAAATATCACGCAGCAATCGTTAATATCGTTGTGCATAGTTATTATTTTGGCGCGCTTTTCCCAGTAAACAACGACACAGCCGCCATTGTGTCAGTTCTGAATAAGTGCTTGGAGTGTCTTATCATCTATGTCTATGTAAGTTGATTCGACAAAGTACCCTTAATACCATTTTACTTCAAAATACCGTTTTACTGCAAAAACTTTGAAACGCTCTCCTGAAAAGTCGTGTTTTACAGATATGCCGTTGTTCATTTCAAGCAGCGATATATACATGTGTGATTTCTTGGAGGAAGGGAAGGGTGTTTATTTCACGTTCAGAAAAAAAAATGTAGAGCTGTTTGTTGTGGTACAAAATCTGCTTTTTCGTAGCATTGCCCAATGCCCTGAATCAAAAACAGCTTGCGTTGGTGAAAATAATTTGAGTTTTATTCAAATTGCCAAAAATAACTTTCAACTTAGTCGAATCAAAAAATATTATATGTTCCTCCAATAGCAAAATTCATACTTAACTCAGAAAACTATTAGTTGTTTTAAACTATTTCCACTACCTGTACTGAATTCAAGTGAAATCTGCCGCAAAAAAACCGACTCCCTCAAGAAAAATGTACTCTTAATACCAGCAAAAAACGCGATTTAGTTTTTTATTTATTTCGTTATGCAAAAAACTGTAAAGAAATTTAAAGCAGAAGCGATTTCACATGTTTATTACACAAAAAAAGGTACCATGCTTGCAAAAAAAAAAAAAAAACCGCAAAAGTTCTATAGCATTCTTCATGGTCGGATTACTTGTTCAAAAATGCTTCAATTAAAATTTAAATTACTAAAACATTTTTAAACAGGAACTAGCGAGAGAATCACAAGTTTATCCTTACTTCGACTAAAAAAATAGATTACAAAAAAAAAAAAAATTAACAATATGTTTATTTATCTAAACTAAACCATCCACTCATTTAAGACTTTCATTAAATTTGCGGCTTCCTTCTTAGGAATATTTTTTAAATGAAAAGCAAAAGAACATTTAATCCCCTAGAAGAAAAAAAAAATGTTTCCCAGACGCTGCCAAAGAGACCAACTGAATTTGATTTAGTTCCTTAAGTGGGCTTAAGACTTCAAGGGAGTAAGTAAACAGGCCTTACTCTCCAGATAATTCCTTTACCGGTATTTACCCTGGGTGCAATTCGGTCTTTTTTTAATTTCATTTTGTAACTGCATAGCCGGAGCTAAAACCCTCCGAATAAACATGCAATTTTAGTAAAAGCAAACACAAGCTATGAAAATTGTTTTCCTGAAAAATGGATTGCTGTGTTTGGGAAGTTTTTAAACTGTTGTCCTTTGCTTTTTCTTGAACTTTTTGTTTACTAAAAGTAAAGTTTTTTTTTTTTTTTTCTTTTTTTAAGACTTGAAATGTAAAGCCCGAATTTCTCTTTTTAACAGTTATGTGAGTTTAAGGTGGGAGATTTTCATTAGCAACATTAGCAATAAATTAAAGCGAAACCATTGGGTTTTTTCTTTCAATGCTATACATTGCAAATCTCACTTAAATAAATAGCGTAAAATAAGTTTTAATCTATTTTTCAATGCGTTGTGGTCGTGATTATTGATACGAAAGTAAATTCATTTCTTTCTTAATTTCAACAAATATTTACTTTTGTATACAACTTTATTTTCCCCATGCAGTTTAAAAACGAACTTACTTATCAAAACCGCTTTTCAATACTTAAATTGTACATATAACTTTTTTTTTTTTAAACATTTGCTCACCACTGTAGTAATGAGTAAAAATTTTGAAAGTTATAAATCAATTACGAGTTTGTTCCACTAAAAAAATTTTTTTGTTCTTTAATTTTATTTTAGAGACTGCTGTAGTAATTACACAGAATCTTTTAAAACACTAATAATAAACTCTGGTTTCCGCTTTAAAAAAGCGTAAGAAATCAACATTTTTATGCTTGAATAATAGTGGTAGTAAGAATTGATTATTGCTATTATATTATTATTAGTAGTAGTGTTATGGTTATATTCAAATAACATTTCTCTAACCCATCAGACTAAATGCAAAAAAAAAAAACTTCGATGGTTAAAATTAGGGATGCACCGATAAGCAAAATGACCGATAACCGATTAATCGACTTGGGATAATAGGTTGAGCCGATTAATAATAAGGGTGATTGTTCTTAATACAACCAATTTTACCATCTCTGTTTTTTCTCCCTTTTTCAATTTCAAGTTTAGAAATAGAAAATAATTTATTTCTGAGCGATGATTTATTTCCCATTTTCCTAATTTTCACAAAATAATTTCAATATTTTATCAAATTTTCAGAACCAATTTTCATATTGTTGTCAACAATATTACATAAACACATTGTTGATTGGACATTAAAAAAAAAATTAAGTGGGGGGGGGGAGCTATGGTGACCACTCCAATTTAAGAGTGCTTTTAATTTAAAATGTTTAATAATTAGTAGCAATTTAATTCAAGACTTTTATTCTTTTAAAATTAAAGGTTATATAAAAGCAGTATGCTAAGGAGAAAACTATCGCCACATGAAAAAATGTTGCAACATTGTCTATGTGTATATTTATTCAAAATAGAAGCATTAATTTATTAAAAACTTTATGTCAACTGTGAGAATTATTATTACTGTTACTAAAATTATTCATCGTAGTTTCTTAGTGACTCTTAATAACTCAGTAATGAATGTGAAAGGGTAATGTTAGTAATTGGAAAGAGAGAGAGTTTATTGTAGATGTCTCATCATCTATTGAAAGTTATTTAAACAATCACCACCAATGACACATAGTTTACATGTTTAAAAAGGTTTGATCACAAGAAAGTGTAAATAAAGTACAGAAACACTTTGATAAATTTATTTTATTGCCTGGATTAAGTCAAATAAACCTATGAAGCCAATTCCAACTGGTTTTTCACCAACAAAAACAATTATCAAAAGCAAAATGATTTTCAAAACTGGAATTTGAAATAATTCTGATGTAACTGCTAATGAATTAAAAGATTATTCTTTTAGTCAAAAAAAAAAAAAGAAAAACTTATGAAAAGTTACGTGAACTTTTAAGTTACCCTAAGTTCGTTAAAATAAGATTTTTTTGAACACTAACAATTAGAAGTAATGACTTAGCACCAATGTGTAATACCATGTCTGTTTATATGAATAATTGATATACCTATTCTATTATTATTAGTACCTATGCAGGAAAAGAAACACCAATGTTTTCATCGATTGTAAAAGACTTACCGTGTTTTTTTGGTTTACATTTGAACTACTCTTCAAAATACTCATATTTAGCTATGCATCTAAAGTTATAAATCAATTTTGAAAATTGAAGCTATTTATAAATGAGAAATTACTATCCTTAACTTTCCAACTTTCCTCTATAAATATTTTAATATCAAACATAATTTTGTTGGTTTAAGCAATAAGGATTTTGGGAACATACTGGTAATAATAAATAATTTTATTTATTTCAATACAGACATTCTTAAAATGAAAGCTCTATTAAAATGCGGTAAGCTATTTGGCAGTTTTATGCATAAGCAAGCCATATTCAAATACCTGTTTTATCTGTTTATTATTGCTATGTATATGATTTAAACAAGACGATGATTTTTGTGTGGAATTATTGCTTTTATACCTGTATAAGAACAATTTCCTCACAAAACTAATTTTGATACTTTGTATTTAGCCAATGTTTGGCAACACATTACATACTTGAGCGATGAAATTCCTTGAACAGTAAAACAATTCTACGGATTTGAACAACTTCAAAACTGCATTGCTTTCTGCTTAAATTAACACTTTTGATGAATGTGAATGATGTGCTTTGAAAACACATTTAAAAAAAAAAACTTTGATTTGAACACATGAAAACGCCACACTTAAAAAACCTTTACAGAAACATTTTACAAATAATAATTAACAGATTTTACTCCATATATTTTTGGGTACAAATTATGTATCAAATTACCACTTACTTCCCCTAATATTTAAAAATTTCCTGGGTAAAGTGAATGTTAAAGTAAATGCTTTCCCCAAAGCTTTAATGGTGAAAAAGTAATATCTTAAAGAAATGATGCTTATTCCTGACATTAAAGTTTTTTCTTGAATGTTTCAGGCTTCACATACTCCTACTCCTCCATGTGGCAATTTAAAACAATAAAAAATTCCAAGAATTCCTGAACTCTTGAAAACTACAGTTCATGCAAAACCAAGCTAACCAAGCCAAGGTAACCACTTAACAAAAAGTTTTAGACCAGAAACTTATAAAGCTTTATTTTTTAATCTGTATTTATATTGACTCATTTATGTTGAAAAAAAGTTTTTAATTAAAAAAAATAATAATAAAAGATTTTTTTTTAAAAAATGTACTCTTTTATTTTAAAAAGCACGGAACAATGTCAAACTGTAAATGGAGACCCAATGGGGTAAAACTAGCCATAGGAAATCAATTTAGTGAAAAAGATACTTGAAAGTGAAAGTACCATGCATTGAAACTTGTCTCATGAACAATTGATCGGCATCCTAAGCTCAATTTTAAATAGAGTTCAGCTTTGAAGCGATTTTATAAATGAACCGTTTTAATGAAATCAGTGAAACTAAAAAAATTGCAGAGTAAACCGTAATATGATTTAAATTTTTAAAAGCATATTTAGTTTAAACAGCGATTATTTGAAGAACACTAAGATTTAGTATCATGGAATCAAACAATTGTAAGTCACTGTCTAAAGTAAAATGTATATGCATGTTTTAATGTATGTGTAAGTTTGATTTGAGGTTAATATTTAATTTATACTTTATACCATTGTATGACTAATAATTATTTATGTTTTGTTAAATTATAATATTTTACAATATGCCACTAAAACAAATATGCATCAATAATGTAGTATAGTTTACATTCTTCTCACAAATTTGGCAGCAAAGAATTTTATTTTATATAAATTTTACTAAAATTGAAAAAGTCTCAAGTTTCCCACAATAGCATGAAGCATGTTTGCAATCTAACTACCTCTATTAAGCACGTGGAAAAACAGCAACAATAACTTAATTGCATATTCAAAGAATTGAAAATTTTAAAACTTTACTTCTTGTTGAATTAAAAATTAATTGAAAAAATAAAAGCATTTCATAAAAAAATTTGACATAAAATGGTTCAAATCACTCAAATAGAAACACAGAATCAAATTGTTTGATCCAATGAACTTCATTTTAACACGTGAATATTATTCACAAATTAAATAACTTTTTTTTTAAATATCGTACATGAAGCAAATGTGTAATGAGATGAAGTTTTGAGCTCGTCCTCATGCATAAATCTAAAAAGGAAATTTCCTATGAATATTGCACAGGAAAGAGGAATATGACTTATACTAGCCAGAATGAAAAAATGATATTCAAGGCAAAAAGCAAAAATGACATTTCATCAAAAAATTATGTTCAAAACACAATTGAAACAACACATAAAGAATCTAAAAATTGTCAAAAAATAGTTATACATCTTGCATATTTACACCTACATATTTTTGGAATAGATTCTTCAATTTTAAAATTCTCAATTAAATTTAAAAAGTTAAACTTCCAATCACCAAATTCACAAAAAAAAAAAATGACTAAACTTCAAAATTTTACAAAAAATAAATAAATAAATAAAATAATATTACCAATAGAAACTACTATTTTTACCTAAGAGTACATAGCATTTGAGAGTCAATAATTTTCATATAGAACTATAAATAAATTAATTTAAATGACGAAGAAGACATTCTAGGAAACTAGCTGAGGCCGACACGCTTGCAAGCAAGTTTCTTCTTTCTTCGAAGACACCCTTCTGCCACCATCTAAGGAAGCTCCAGACGTACAAGAGTCACTATCATTATTTGTACTAGTCGGAGCTGCACTGGATGTGCTGGAGTTCTCTTGATTGGTTTGAGTCCTAGAGCGATGGGGGCCTTGAGTATGTTCTAGCTGATTCTCATTCGCAGCACCTGCATCGGATGCCAGACTGTCATTCTCTATTTGTGGGGAGTTATCATGCCCATTCCCCAGCAGTGGCTCATTCGAACGCACGACAGCAGGCAGCTCATACCGATGAAAGAAAAAAAGCATGGAATGCTGAAATAGACCATAACAGCATGAGTTGAGATTCAAATTATGTTATCAAAATTAGGAAATAGTGATTTGGTCAAATAGCAATTTTTATTTGAAAAATGCCCAATATGCTCAAAATAGAAAATATTATAATCAAACATTAAATGCAAGGCATAAGTTTTCCTTTATGAAATAAGAATTTTTTACAATCAGTAAGCTTTCCATAAATTGTTTGAAACCTACTTTATGATATCAAAAAGAAAATATTTTTGATAGTTTCTGCAAATTATATTTTCTTCTTTTCTGAAAATTTGAGTTGGTTTGTTTTTTGAGTTACTTACTCAGGTCTTTGAGATCCACTAGCTTTTTAATTAACGCCCCCCCCCCTCCACCAAGTAGCCAAATTATAAAAGAAACTATTTAGTTTTACATAAGTATTTCTTAAAAAATTCTAAAATTTGCACAAAACATTTTTTTTTCATTCTAAATGTACACTGCTAAAAGGGAAAATATTCAGTTGAAATGTCAAATAGGCCAAACTTCGAACAGTGGCTGAATATTTATTGCATCCCTAATTTAAATGTAAGCAGGCTTTTATATACCAACTTTAACCCATTTATGCCCAAGTTTTTTTTACAATTTTTTTCAATTTTTATCTGCTTAAAACTCTTACTTGGAATGGTTTACATACATTTTAGGCTTAAAATAGTTTGCCGTTGCCATATTTATTAAAGGATTACAGTACCTCAAAAATGACCAAAAGACCAAAAAAAAAAATTATTGCTTATTTCAAAAGTAGAAGTTATTTTAAACACTCAGAAAGAAATAGCATTGTTCTAGCTAAATTATTTAAAAAGTTATGAATGACTTTAGTTTTTAGTGTTTCTATGTTACTGGAAATGCTAAGGAATTTTTTCTATTAAAGATATAACTTTAAAGCAATATTTTTTGCACTCAGGATAATATATTTAACGAAACTGTGCATTGAATAAGCGTTTTATAAATTACAAAAATTTTTAGTTTGTTAAACCTCGAAAAACAAAATTTTCTAAGAATTTTTTACATAAAAGGTCACAAATATTTTTAAATCAAAATATAAGAAAATGAATGAACAGATTTTTTGAGGTAATCCTTGTGACCATTTCTCAAAAAGAAATTTTGAGATTAGTGGAGAAACAAAAAAGCCTTAGGGTTTTTAAAAAATTGAAATTTTCTAACATTTTTCAAATTTTCAAAAAAAGTTCTCAAAATTTTTAATGTTTGAAAACATATTATTGATTGTTAAACAAGTGCAGAAACAAAGATTTCAAAGAATTAACTTTTTCACTTACAAGAAATTTGTTAGAAAGGTACTGTAACCCCTTAAGTTATTTAACATCATGTTTATGGGATATTTTGCAGATATGTGAGCAAAATACGACCTTACTTGACTTTACTTTTGCAAAGTAACATTACAGAAGTTTCTGTGATCAATTTTAAGCAAATCATTTTAAAATAGTTACATTTTATGAAAAATAAGTTCGCAAAAAAAAATTATTTTCTGTGGCTACTCATGCTGGATCGTTGCTTGACTGATTTGTCTGAAAATAGCTGTCAATAAATAAACTCTGATGTCCAAATAGTGGCTCTAACTGATTTTCTCAAGAAGAAGGACTATTTAACTTGTGAAAAACAGCTTTAGTAAAATGATATACTCATTACAGGTTTTTGTAAGCAGTAACTAACAAGCGTCTAGTTTTTAGGCTACTGGGCATAAATGGGTTAGCTCAAATGAAAGACACATGAACTTGTGTGATTATTAAAAAAAACCATTTCTTCAGGATTTTTAACAGTATTTTTGAAACAGATTATTACATACAAAAAATGAAAATCCTTTCAGAAAAATATTAAAACATGCGTACCTGAATAAAAAGCCAGGATGTAGCAAGTGCAAGATTGCTATACTGACCATTGAAGCGATAATGGTAAGCATAAAATGCAAAGTGATATAAGTAGAAGAACCTGAAAATAAATAAAAAAGATCACATTTGAAAAATAATTCTGATAACGTAAAACACAAAATGATATTTTTAGAAACACCTGAAAGAAAAACTATGAGAATCAAAAGCCAAAATTAAAAATATGTGTATTCCAAGTCATAATATTAGTGATAACCATAAAATGCAAAGTTATTAGAAATAGAAAGCCATTAAGAATGTGGGGAATAACGATTTATTTTCAAATATGATATTGAAAAAACACCAAAATCAAGGGCAAGCATAAAATAAAAGTGAATGCATAAGAATAAAACTACCTCCCCCGGCCTCACACACACAATCTTAAGTCATTTATTAACGACGATCAAAACACATCTCACAAAAAAAATCGCGATCCTCAAAACCAACAAGTCCCTCAGCGTTGCAAAAAACGTCATCATTAAAAGTCTCCGAAAAAGAAAAACAAAAAACGTTGTGATGTAAGTTCATTGCAAAACTGCCACACAAAATCTTTTTGAATGTCTAACTTATTTTCATGAATTCATGTTTACAAACTGCTCCTTGGAAGGACCCTCGCGTCATTTGCTGAAAAAACGAAAGGGCATAAAAAAGCAATAAAAAATTGAAATTCAGAAAACAAAATGGTTTATAAGCGATGAATAATTGCAGGTGTCAGTTAAAAAGGTTGCTTTTGCAAGCTTTTCTGCAAACACAAATAAAAGCAACCACTTTAGATAATGAAAACTCATTTTAAATTACAAATTTAGAAACTCTCTGACTCAAATGAATCATAGTTGAGAACAATCTCAAACAAGTCACCTTTCAAAAATAAGGAGGGGGTATTAAAATTGGTTTATAGATTTTTAGCTACGGTGACACGGACAAAAAAGTTGTTACTTCATGCAGTAAAGAAAATACTAGCCGCATACGGCGGCCACGGGTTGGTGTACACCGCCTTTAGCGGTGTATACCAACCAAGCCCGAAGTACACCGCCTTTAGCGGTGTACTTCGGGCTTTCAAAGTAGCGCACCTCTAGACTATTTCAAAAACAGCAATGTACTTCGCCGATCCTTTGAACCGATCTATTCAGAGACGAGTCGCGCACCTTTTTTAAGATCGACTCATTCCCCCGTATCGAGAAACGAGTTGCGTAGCAGAATGCGACAATTCGGAGGGAAGAACCACGGGAGAAAAAGGAAATTTTAATTGATCTATCCGCTAGTTAAAATCGCAGAATTATGCACATTTGCCACAATGAAGACTGAAAAATTGCGAAGCTAGCGATACCTGGTTCGATGGACAGTTCACTGGCGTTCCGGAAAAGTTGCACTAACATATATACAGACATAAACAGATACGTTCCATTTTCAATAAAAATATATTTACTTCATGTGTGAAAAGTTGCAACTTTTTAGCAAACAAAAACAAAAAAATTGTTTAGAAAAAATACTTATAACATATTATTCTCCTAATACAGTATTCGACGGATTACAAACTCTCTAGTTTAACTACTCACTTGTAGAAAGTGCATTTAAATTGGCAAAAGCTACGAGTGAAATTAAATGCTCAAAAAATTTGCAAGAGCAATTTGCAGTATGATCAATCCAATCAATTAATGTGTACGAGTAGCGGGAGCTGCCGTACGGTCACATTTTTAAACACACATATTTTAAACAACGCATGTTTCAAATACAACTGTTTTCCAGAAAGTTGATACATCATATTATGATACATAATGGTTCCTTACATCCAAATATATAAAAAAATTAAAGCCAAAGTTGAAGTATTCGGCATTAAGTGCAGTTATATGTGCAAATAATGTCATGCCCGTGCAAATAGATCAAACAAATAAGATCTCCAAGAAGTTAAGAATAAAACATACGAACAATGAAGTTTCAAACTTAGCAATAATGTTTATGTTCAAACAAAAGGTTAGAAAAGTTGCGTAGAGAAAAAAGTAGCGCCAAGTTAAAATAAATAAATAAACGCTACTTCAAAAAATCTAAGTAATTGAGTAAACAAGAAGTTCTGTCAAGAACTAAACGAGCCTACTTTCCCGTACATCGACATCGGCATTCTAGCATCTGATCATTATTCTCTTGATTATCTAAGACTAAAAATTATGTCAAACATACCTTTAAAAGCAAAATATACCTCTCTCATCAGATGAAATAGACACATAAAAAGTAAATAAACGAATAAATAAAGTTTTGTCGCACCTTTTAAAGAATGTAACTGTTACAGTTCTTCCGTAGAAAAATTCCTCAATTGTTTTCAAAAAAAAATTAAAAGTACAAAGTACATCAAAACACATTTTATCAAAGAAAGAAAAAAAAAGAAACAAAAACTCGTCCGTTGATAAAATGTCTCGAATTTCACTTTTAACCCGTTGCCAGTTGTTAAATATAAATTAAGAATAAAATGCCCTAGTGAATGAAACATTTTTGTTACAAAAAAAATCGTCTGCCAAAAATAATAATAATAATAATAATAAATTCAATAAAACAAATGAATAAATAAACAAAAAATCGTCTGCACAGTCAGTCATTTTTTTCGGACTGTTTACTCAAAAGTTATTAGGGGTGACAGCTTGCTTGAGCGGTTCAATGTTGAATGAAAAATTGTTCAAATCGGAAATGTAAATACGGGAATGAAGTATCCTTGAAAAGTTCTTTCCAACAAAAAAAAGTTTGTTCAAATCGGACTGTTCATTAAAAAGTTAGTATCGCGGGACCGGTTATTTGAACGGCTCAAAGTTGAACCAAAAATTGTTCAAATCAAAAAATCAAATATGGGAATGAGCTGTATTCGCCGAGATCTTTCCAACAAAAAAAAGTTTGTCCAAATCGGAATGTTCATTCAAAAGTTATTAGGGGGGGACAGACAGACAGACCGACCGACAGACACACAAATTCCCCATCTCAATACCCTACTTTCAAATTTTTAATTTTTCGATATTCATTTTACCTCTTTATTTTTTTAACTTGGCGATATTTTTTGGACTTGGCGATATTTTTTTTAACTTGGCGATATTTTTTCGATGCATTAAGCTACTTTTAATACTTTTTTCGTCTTTCTTTTATTTTTAACGGGAAAGTAGGCTAAAAAAGGAGAAATTCCTATTTACGCTTAGGAATTAATATTATCCGTTATTTACTATCATAGACAAGTATTTACATTTATTTTAAACAAAGTGTTAGGTCAAAAGCTCAAAATTGAACTTATACACAAAGATATTAAAGGCGTTCATATCTTCAGTTTTTTTTTCAAGCACAAAACGTTAGTAATAAAAGATAAACAAAATTTCAAAACATAGACGATTAGAAGAAACACAGAGTCACAGACAAGATAGAAATAATAATAATCTATATATATATAAAGATGACGGTGTTCGTTTGTTTGTACGTTTGTAACCGCTGGCCAGAAGCTCACACCCACAGACCTGAAACTTGGCTCAAAAATTCGAACGTACCCCGCCCTCGTGCACCTCGAAGCCCAAATTTTTAATTTCGAATTAGTTATTTTTAAATTAATTAATTAGTCTCATTTTTGGTGTATCCGCCATAATTGAGGGGGGAAGACCTTCCCCCACCCCAAAACATTATACATCGCTGGAAAGGGTTTTTTTTTTTCTGAAAAAGAAAAGTTTTAGCACGTTTCTGTCCGTTGATTAGAACAGGAGATATTAATTAATCAAATTTAGTCAATTTTCAAGGCTTAACTATGTACGCTCAACTATGGTACTAGGTCCATTTTCCTGATCAGCTGCTCTTTTGTCCTTGAAGTTACTTTGTGGTTAAAATTGTGCGTAGATTTAAGCCTTGAAAATTTATTCAATTTGAATGCTTAATATCTCTTATTTCTTTCTTAATTTTCTGTCTTTTTGATTTATTTGGCGAATTGATTTAAACTTTAACATGACTTTAAGTGGAGTTTAAAAGATGAAGCGCATTTGAACTAAAGGATATAATAATTTTAGTTCAGAGGGGTCGGAGGGAATTTAAATTTATTCAGTTGAATTCCTCAAAATTTGGTGTTACCAAAAATGTCAGAATGGAACTATTATTGTTAAAAAAATAGCGATGGCTATCAGCTACTCTTCGTATTTGGCGTGGTAAAGTTTGGCAACAAGAGGGATATTTACCAAACCTCCCAGCCAGTGAAACACTTCTTTCTCCAAATTAAAGAAAAAGAAAACGCTCTGTGAAGGAACAGTAGTTGTTTGCAGTCTAAAAAGTATTTTATTGCATGTTTAAAACATGTATATAATGCCGCCAAACCAAAATTTTTAATAGTTCCATTCTGACATTTTCGGTAACACCGCTATGAAGTTACTCTTCGTATTTGGCGTCGTAAAATTTGGCAACAATCTGGAAATTTACCAAACCTCCCGGCCAGGGAAATCTTGCTTATTTGAGGGTTACTGTTATAGTAGATTGTATTCACTTCAAAGAGATGGTGCGAAAGACATTATACACTGGCGGAAAAAAAAATCCCAACACCAAGAAAAAATTGCCGTAGAGTAATGAAATTTGGGTAATGCAATTGTCTAGTTAACATGTTTAATTGATTAAATGTACAAGATCACTGGCTAATTTAAGCTCAAGAAAATGCTGTGCAAATGTGAAATTATGTTAATTTAATAGAGGGTGTAACCTCCAGAATTTTGAAGGCAAGCCTGCAAGCGTGCATGCATTATGTCATACAGGTGCCGAATGTCACTTTGCGGTATGGAGTTCCATGCTTGTTGCACTTGCTGTGTCAATACTAGGACCGTCATTGCTGACTGTGGATGATGCTCGAGGTGCCATCCCATGATATCCCATACGTTATCAATTGGAGACAGACCTGGTGATTTTGCAGGTCATGGTAACATGTCAGCACTCTGTAGAGCACATTGCGTTACAGCAGCGATGTGAAGGCGAGCGTTATCCGGTTGGAAAACGCCCCCTTGAATGCTACTCATGAAGGGCTGTACTACTGGTTAAATTAACAGACTGACGGCAAATTTTCAGTCAGTGAGTTTAGAATAACCACAACAATGCCCCTGCTGTCGTAGGAAATTGCTCCAGAGACCATAACTCCAGGTGTGAGTCCCGTGTGTCTAGGCCGTAGACCGCTTGGATGCAGGCGGTCCCCTGGCCACCTTCTGACCAATATACAGCCACCACTGGCACTAATTCAGAATCTGTTTTCATCAAAAATTACAACAGATCTTCACTTCGACCTCCAGTGAGCTCTGTCGTGGCACCACTGCCGTCGGAAAAGGCAATGGTTTGCAGTCGATGGAATACCGGCTACAGGCTGCCTGGCTCGATGCTGTCCTTGAAGTAAACAGTTTCTTACCGTTCCTTGGGTCACGACGGTACCAACTACAGCTAGAATATCAGCCGCAAATGCAGTACGATGCGCCACAGCCGTACGCAACATTCGGCGATCTTCCTTCTCAGTCGTGCCACGTGGCAGCTCGGAACTCGATCTTCTTGAGGTAGTACCATCCCTTGCCCATAGCTTCCAATAATCATGCATGGTGGAAACATTCCCACCCAAGTCTTTCTGCAATATCGCGAAATGAAAATCCACCTTCTCGTAGCCAATTTGTACGACCTCGTTTAAACTCGGTGAGCTGTTGATAATGGCTTCTTCGTCTTCTTAAAAGGTATTCCTGGCTAACATGAACGCAATTCGTCCAATTTCACGGAAAAATAATACACACGAGCTTCACAACACGCTTTTAAAACAAGCCTCATTTGCATGTTCTGAGTGACGCCAGCTGCGCCACACTGATGCGCGGAACACGAAATTTCAATCGATGTCATCTTTCAGTTGTATAAACACGCCTACCAAATTTCGTTTATCTAACGCAAGTCTTTCTTGGTGTTGGGATTTTTTTTCCCGCTAGTGTATTTCTTGCCTTTTAATGTTCACATTAAAATCATGGAAGAATGGTTGAGGCTGAGCTACCTGACACAATCGGTTCCCTATGTTAATAAATTTAAATTTGGCGACCAATTTTACATTGAAATTATGGTTAAATCGGTGGATTATGTTAAACTTCAAGGGCAAAATAGCTGTTTTCGTTGAGAGTTTTCGAAAATCTTGCCACTACAGTTATCTCAAAAGTACCATTGAAACGTTTATTTGGCGAATTGATTTAAACTTTAATATGACTTTTAGTGGAATTCAAAAGGTTGGGGAGCACATTTGAATCAAATATAATAATTTTACTTTAGAGGGTTAGAGTGAATTAAACTTTATTTAGTTAACTTCCTTTACATTTGTTGCACGGGCATCGCCGTGCGGGTACTGCTAGTCTATATATATAAAGATGACGGTGTTTGTTCGTTTGTAACCGCTGGCCAGAAGCCCCTACAGCACCTACAGACCTGAAACTTGGCTTAAAAATTCGAACGTATCCCAGTAAAATGCACCTCGAAAGCCAAATTTTAAAGTTCGAATTAGTTATTTTTAAATTAATTAATTAGTCTCATTTTTGGTGTATCCGCCATAATTGAGGGGGGAAAACCTTTCCCCACCCCAAAGCATTATATATCGCTGGAAAGGGTTTTTTTTTTTCTGAAAAAGAAAAGTTTTAGCACGTTTCTGTCCGTTAATTAGGACAGGAGATATTAATTAATCAAATATAGTCAATTTTCAAGGCTTAACTATGTACGCAATACTGAAACACTAGGTCTATTTTCCTGATCAGCTGCTCTTTTGTCCCTGAAGTTACTTTGTGGTCGCCTGTTACTTACTAAACTTTCTGTCTTTTTGATTTATTTGGCGAATTGATTTAATCTTTAACAAGACTTTAACTGGTATTTAAAAGGTTGTGGAGCGCATTTGAACTAAAGGATATAATAATTTTTCTTTAGAGGGGGTTGGAGTAAATTTAAATTTATTCAGTTGACTTCCTCAAAATTCGGTGTTACCGAAAACGTCAGAATGGAACTATTATTGTTAAAAAAATAGTGATGGCTATTCAGTTACTCTTCGTATTTGGCGTGGTAAAGTTTGGCAACAGTCGGGAAATTTACCAAACCTCCCAGCCAGTGAAACACTACTTTCTCCAAATCAAAGAAAGAGAAAACCCTCTGGTAAGGAATAGCAGTTGTTTGCAGTCTAAAGCGCATTTTATTGCATATTTAAAACATGTATTTAATGCCGCCATCGAAAAATTTTCAACAATAATAGTTCCATTCTGACATTTTTGGTAACACCGCTATTCAGTTACTTTTCGTATTTGGCGATGTAAAGTTTGGCAACAATCGGGAAATTTAGATTTACCAAACCTCCCAGCCAATGAAATCTTGCTTATTTGAGGGTCACTGTTAGATTGTAATCACTTCAAAGAGATGGTGCGAAAGACATTATATTTTTTTCCTTTTAATGTTCACATTAAAATCATGGAAGAATGGTTGTGGCTGAGCTACCTGACACAATCGGTTCCCTATGTTAATAAATTTAGATTTGGCGACCAATTTTACATTGAAATTACGGTAAAATCGGAGAATTATATTAAATTTCAAGGGCAATATTGCTGTGTTCGTTGAGAGTTTTCGAAAATCTTGGCACTACAGTTGCGTTAAAAATTCTATTGAAACGTAAAAATTTCGCTAAAAATAAATAAAGTTCGTCACACACACACACACACACACTTGAAAAGAAGAAAAGTCTTAAGAGTGAGTTAAACTTTATTTATACAGTCGACGCTCGATATAACGACCGTCTCCGTCCTACAGAAAACGGTCTTTATAACGAGTGGTCGCTATAAGAGGTAGAACATAGAGTACATTGGGATACAGTTGGGGGTTTTCTCACCGTCGTTATATTAGGATGGTCTTCATAACGTGTGGTCGTTATAACGAGCGTCGACTGTACTTAACTTCCTTAACATTTATTGCACGGGCATCGCCGTGCGGGTACTGCTAGTAACAACATAAACTAAAATACATTCAGATGAGTACAAGACATATGAGTCAAATTTTAAATAATACATTAGATCTCCTATGAACCAAAGTTCACATAAAACTAAAAACATAACTACTTTAAGTACAATAAATAACGTATCTCAAACCAATCATCATTTTTTTCCTATATTTTCTCGGGCTGAAAATATAAATAAAAAAAAATATAGGGAAAAAATCTAATTAACGTGCCAATTACTTTAAAAATGCAATAACGTTAAAAGCCCATTAAAGTCTTTAATTACTCAAAATTGATTTTAAAATCTTCACAATCATAGATACATTTCACTCCACAACCCTCAAAAGTACAGCTCAAAAAAAAAAAAATGCAGAGGGAAAAAAATAGAGGTAGGTGGAGGGGCGATGAAAAAAAAAAACTTAGCAAAAACTTGCAGCTTAAAACTTTCTTTTCTAAGCTTAAGTTTTTATATGTTTTTCTTTTCTATCATCGTCCATCATTTAAGAGGATTACTGGGCAACTCTCAAAGTATCTAATCGATGGTAAAGCTCAGATGAGAAATAGGAAATGGCAAAAACATATTGAGACGGAGGAGAAGGTTTCAAAAAACAATAAAATACTTTGGATCAAAACTTACTCGACTGCAGAAAACCGCCACGGAAGAGATTAGAGGGGTAAAAGGGGGGGAGGAATCTTGTACTACATACGCTTCGAATAACACGTTCTAACACAAATGTGTATAAAAATACAATGAAACTTTTTAAAGGCAGTACATCATCACCGTTTAAACGTAAGTACTCTTAAAAAAGCATGTCTAAAAATTTTCAGTCTGGCTATATAGTATTTATATATTTTTTAATTAACTTTGTAAAAAATCCAATAAATTCATATAAACTCACTTCTCTTCAATCCAATAAAAAAAAAATACTCGAAAAAATACGCTGCTAGTTCAGTTTGAAATCACCTGCATAAGAGTGGTTTAAAGAGCTTTGGAATTAAAGGATATTTTTGAATGCATAATAGCGTTGATAATTGCGCAAAAGGGCTCGTTCAAGCTCCCCCCCCCCCCCCCCGCGCACACACACACAAGAAAAACTGTAACGAAACAGTAAAATGTCAATGGAACAATCATAATTTAGGTTAGTAATGTACATAAAAAACTGCATTATGTTTGTTCACAAAACCACTTCGTTTCTAAATAACTTGATTTTTTTAAAAACAAACTATTTTACATTCTTTTTAATTGGTAATTGAAGTATAATCAGTTTATTGATGGCCACAAAAGCTACCTCAAACGGAAACAATAAAAATTAAATGCAATTCAGAACAAAGAGTTTTAACAAAATGGCCGATTTTGTGTATAATTTCAAGACAGTAATCAGAAGAAGAAAATTCTCGCAAAATCCATCAAGGACTAACTCCGTTAATTTTAACTTTTTTTTTTTTTTTTCTCTCTCTCTCTCTCCACCCACCCCTCTCCAAAAACATTTGATGGTCATATGACACTGTTCAGAACTATCTGCTTGAGTTGAAATGGAATGGCCCTTTGCTTTAATTAATAAATCTTTCGTTTCGGAAATTTTGACGTACCGTCGACCAGGGTAACTTAGCCTACCTTTCAAGCATGAGGTTTCGATTTCTATCAAGTTCGACCACTTTCTTTTGTTATTCAGATAGAAGAACTACACTGAATGAAAGGTTTGACCCTTGTGTTTGAGGCCAATTTTCAGAAATGATACAAACTAATGTTTAAAAAGTGGGCAAATTAACCCCTATATAGCACAGTCACACCGGTTGAAGGTAAATGAATGGGTTAAAGATTTAAAAATGATGTTAAAGTGTGAATCAACAGAGCAAACATATAGATATTGAGCATAAAGAGGCATCATATAACAATGTGCAGATAAACGACGGCTTTTTTTATATATTTTTTTAGAAAATTCAAACTTAGTAACTCAGTATAAGCAATATTGAATCGTTTATTTCAAAAACTACACAGTTTGCAAGGAATTTTCAAGGACCATAGGTATAGTTACACATATTTTCATACTACAGGTATAGGCTAAGTATTTTAGAAGCTTATAAGTTAATTCTGTAAAATTGTTTCTGTGCTAGCAACAATGCAGTCAAAACAAACTTTCAATAACATAAGTAACTACTTTCAATGCTTTCTATCGGTCAGCACAATATCAATGCAAATGAATTCAATAAAAGTTGTTTCTCAGCCAGCACAATATTAACCCATTAATACCTGACATTTTTTTCCTAAAGATATTTTGTATACTGGTTACACGGCTACAGAACACTTCACAATGGTTATGTGCTGCAATCTGTTAATAATGAATTGAAACAATACAAAAGTAATAATTGAACACTATTGTTTGGTTGAAATGTTCATTTTTTGTCAATTCAGACTTTTTGGACCGTCCCTAAAAAGGGAAGCTAGGCATTAATGGGCTAATACAGAAAAAAACTACCGTTCAAATATACTACTGATTTTTTTAAAAAATTGAGCTTATCAGTGATTACTGATCTAGCACACACTGAACATTTTTTCCTTCTTTATTAAAATTTTCAAAACGATAAAATCCATACATCAGTAATATTTCCAAACAAGGTTGAATTTTCAAAAAATAAAAGGGAGAAAAACATGATAGTTTTTTCATAAGATTTCGTTCAAAATGTGAAACCTCACGCCGTCGAAATAAACATAAAGATCATAAGATCACACTTAAACTTAATTCTTTCTGAACACACATGGTAGAATGTGTGGAGCATAAAACAAAGAATTCCGACGATTAATTGAGCAACATAGGACGTTAGGCCGGGGAGGGTGGGGGCAAGAAAATACGCAAGAAGGAAGACAACCAGAGAAGGAAAATCCTCCTCCACTTGACTTGATTGGGGTAGACCATCGATTTGGCCGCAACCCTGATGGTCTTTATAGAACACAAGTGACTTTCCCTTGTATATTGTCCTTGTTTCTGCATTTCTTTTTGCTGGTGTATTCTGAGTTAGATCGACTTTTTGTGACCCCAAAGACAATTTGAAAAAAAAAGAACAACAACGTTGTCTTAAAACCTTATAAACAGAATACTTTTGTGCAGTACAAATGAAAGCAAATTGTACTAATATTTTTCACACTAGTTTTAGGGCAACAAATAATCATTTTATCAAATGATAGCGTTGTGATCTCATATTCCAAAACTCACAACTTGACCCACAGTATTCCCAGTTATCAAAACACGTATCTACAACATTTACGGCATTTGTACTAAAAATTGATTTTTTTTTAATCGTTAATACGATTTTGCTGTGCATTCTGTAGTCTAATAACTGGGTTTGATGAAGTATTTCGTTATACTAGGAAGAAAAAGAGGCTCAATCGAGAAACGAGTTAAACAAGAGCTAAACGAGCTTTGACAAAAATTATAGCAATTTTACGATTCATATTCTTTATAGGGTGATACAGGTTTTAATTTTTTTAAAAAATGGACTTCAAAATACAAAAAAAATCGATCAAAAAAATGTTACAATGCATATACGCAATCCGTAGAAGTTAGTAAATATAAAAAAAGACCAGTTTCTTAAGGACTTTTCGAGGACATATCAGAAAATGATTTTATTTTTCCAGGACCCATTGGAAAACAAGTACTCCCCCCTCCCTTTTCCCAGTTTTAAATAAAATTCAATGGATTTTCACCGATGGAACCTGAAAAAGACAAAACTATACATATTTTTCTTCTACAAGTGTAGGCAGAGTATTTTGGGACACATGTGAATTCTGTAAAAGCTGCAAAAGTTGTTTCTCTGCCTTCCCAATACAAATGCAGACAAACTCTGCCAGCACAATACCAGTGAAAACAAAACAACTTTTCAACAAATATAAGTGAATTCTGCAGAAGTCGTTTCTCTGCAAGCACGATACCAATATAGACAAAGCTACATTTCAGGAAACCCAAGTCAATTCTGTAAAAGTTGTTTCTCTGCAAATACAATACCAGTAGTGCAGACAAAACAACCTTTCAACAAACAGAAGTGAATTCTGTAGAAGTTGTTTCTCTGCAAGCACGATACCAATGCAGACAAAACCACATTTCGGCAAACTAAGTCAATTCTAAAAATTTGTTTCTCTGCTACCACAAAATCAGTGCAGATAAAACCTTTCAACAAACATTAAAAACTTCTACAAAAGTTGTTTTTCTGCAAGCAGAATACTAAATGCAGACAAAACTACATTTCAGAAAACCAAAGTTTATTCTGTAAAAGTTGTTTCTCTGCAAGCACAATACCAATGCAGACAAAACTACATTTCAGTAAAGTCAATTTCTGAAAATTTGCTTTCCTGCTACTACAATATCAGTGCAAATAAAATAACGTTTCAACAAACATTACTAACTTCTACAAAAGTTGTTTTTCTGCTAGCACAATACTAATGCAGACAAAACCTCTAAAGAAACATATGTAAATTTTGTAAGTTTTTCTCTGTCGGCACAATATGAAGGCAAAACGGCAAAACAATCTGTACTAGCAACAAGATATGTTATCGTATTCTCCATTGCTAGTCCTACGCCAGAGGGGGGGGGGACTCTAATTATCTCTTACTTTTCTTTCACAACTAATGCTTGTTTAATAAGTAGGTAATATATATATATATTTTTTTTTTTTTTTTTGAAGAAGTGGAAGGGGAGAGAAAACCCTAATCCATCAGGGATTTTTTTCCACATATTTTCTTATATTTCCCCAGGTCAAAAGAGAAATGGTTTGAGAATTAGCTATGGATATTAACTTAAATGACCATTAAAAAATAATTTGCACACTGCAACCAATTTTGCAAGAAGTCTCATATTTAAGGCACAAATTTACAATGGAAACTGTAGGCACGTGTTTTGGAATGGTTAAGAATTTTTTCCTAAGCATAGAATAACAATTATGAAGCTGTGAGAGTATTAAGGCTGTATTAAAGTGTATTACACTGGTAGTTGCCATTTAAAGAACTACAGTCTTTTCCCCAACTACGAAGAACGTGTCTATAATTTCCATTTCGAATTTGAAAGTTAAGTGCATTTATCCTGCTAACACAAAGTCGACTGCTGAGCTAAATAATCCTACGCACGAAACATTATCCCTTGAATATAAACAAGCAACGATTTGCTTAAAAAGTGAGATTCATATTACAGCTTGAAAAGAAATAAAATGCTTCTCTTTTTTTAATAAATAGTTTTTTAAATCAAAAATTATCAAACAAACTAAGCAGACGATTTTTTTTTACATAAGAAGTCTTTGAACTCTAAAAATTACCGAGAAAACTAAACATACTTTGTTTAAAATAAATAGTTTTTTAAATATAAAAAATATCAATCAAACTAAACGTATAAAAAGTTCAGTGCGCTGCGCTGCTGACAAGTGTTACCACACTGTCATCTAGCACGCAAAGGGCATTAAAAGGAAAAACAGAACACCATAGATTAATAGCTCAATAGATAACAGAAAAGAAAATGGAAATGTTCGAGGAGAAAAAAACCAAAAAACAGTCAGATTGTCCACTCAACTTGATTGGGGTCAAGCATCGATTTGTCGGGACTGTCCCTGCCGGTGGCTTTCGCGTAGAATAAAAAACGGAGCCGCTGCTCGCAGCACCTCCAGAATTAACTGAAGCTAAAGTGACAACGCATAGGTGCATATGATAATAAACATGTATGAATACACTCATTGACAAGCCTGAACAAAAACAAATTATTTTAACTGCTTACTGAATGTTATGTCATATAATAGGAAGATTGCTTAACATAATAGGAGATTTTAAAAATGTTTCATTGAAAATCTACTCCGATACATTCCCCCCCCCCCCCCCCAAGTTCAATGGCGCAAATCCCTCACCCCAAAAAAATCACAACCCTCTAGTGATTTTTATTTTTACCCCTCTTTTTTATTTTATTTATTTATTTTTTAATATTATTTATTTATTTTTTAATATTATTTATTTATTTTTTTTTAATTATAACTATTATTTTTATATTTACTTTTTAAAAGTACTAATTATGCGCAGAATAGAATTGCTTTTTTCTCTTCCAGACATTCCAAGCACCCCCCCCCCCCCTCCACACACACACACGAAAAAAAAATGAATAAATAAATAATAAAATAATAATAAAGAAATAATTTAAATTAAAAAAATTAATTGATAAATAATTTAAATAAATAAATAAATGAATTAGTTTTAAAAAATTTCCCCCAAAAATTTTGATGGTGCAACTTGCGCCATAATCCTACCCTGTGGGCACCAAAAAAAATGAAGAAAACAACGCTATAATATGTACAAACATGAAAAACAAATTGCATACTGGTGTTCCGAAATTGTAGAGAAGCCCCTTTATCAACGTACTAGCGGTACCCGCACGGCTTTGCCCGTGGTATAAAATTAAAAGTTCATTTGTAAAATAATTGATATAGCAGAAAAAATGCTCTATTTTAGTTGTAATTCAACTATAATTCCTTCAAAGTATGATATAAAAATCAGGTATGGACCCCACGCTACTTATTTTTAAGTGTAAATTTCTTAGTAGATGCCTTAAGTGCTAAAATAGTGCTTGGAGTGAGCAAGATAACAGTTCAAACATTTATATCCCTAGTTTGCCACGAAACAATGCAAAAAAAAAAATGTTTTACAATGTTTAATTTCTAAATATCGCCGATTTCAACATCATTCAGTGGATTTTTCGCAAAATATCGCCAATAGCGCCAAATTGAGTCCAAATAAAAAAAGAAAACACTTTTTTTCGCCAACTTGGAGATATGTCGCCAAATTGGCGGCAAATACTTGGCGACCAAAAGCTTGGCGATATATTGCCAAGTGGTCGTGCCAATTCATATCACTTTTGTCTGCATTGAAATGAACACTGATTTACTCCATAAAAGGGGTAAAACACCCCCTTGGAACATTCGACTGCAACCCCAAGGGGAGATGCACAAAAATAAGCCAAAAGAGAAAATAAGAACAATTTTGTTGCTCACAGAAACCAACAGAAATCTTACCGAAGTTTAAAAGAAGAAGAAAGTTTTCTTTCCTAGCTTAAAAAACAAAACAATACATTTTCCGAAATGAAACACTTTAAAAAGAACGATGCAATATCGCAATTGATACGATATTTGGTTAATCTGTGCTTTAGGTACCCTTTTCTCGCTAAATGGGCGATAGGCGGGCCAAGCGTGGTAACCTTGACTATTTTGCGTAGTTTCTCTCGGAGCTTTCAATTCCGTGAGACACGCAAAAACGCGCCAGTCGGTGACTTTTTGAAAACGCGCCAAGTAAAAAGTCCCAAAGCATATTTTCACCGGGAAAAAGCAACGCCTCCTAAATACTAAATGCCTATAACATTTGCTTCGCTACCGTAGAGATGTGTTCAACATTAAACGCCACCTTGCGGCAATCCGATGATGTCGTTGTTATTTTTCGATTGGTTAATTTTTAAATTTAAAATAAGAAATGAACCAATCGTTAATTTTTTGAAGAGCTCCGGTAGATGGCAGTGTATCGTGAACCAAGGGAATTTTTCAGCTATTGGCGATGGATCTAAACAATATTCGAGTTAAATTTTTTGATTGGTTGATTTTTAAATTTAAATTTAGAAATGAACCAATCGTTAATTTCTCTTTCTCGAAGAACTCTGGTAGATGGCAGTGTATCGTGAACCAAGAATGAAATCTTGCTCTGTGCTAAAAACCGGGAAGTTTCAGGCATTTAGTATTTAGGAGGCGTTGGAAAAAGACAGGGATGCCATTGAATTGAAACAGAAAAATACTACGCCTCCTCTAAAAAATACTACAAAATACTACTGTTTCCAAACGTTGCCAAAATCAATATTGCTAAAATGCGAAATCTATGAAAATGAAAAAAAAAAAAAATTCGCCAAATCTTTTAATTAAGTCATTAAAGTTTTTTGGAAACAGGGTTGCCAGAAAAATACTACGCTCCTTATTTAGGCCGAAAAAATACTACCGTAGTATCAAAAATACTACGTCTGGCAACGCTGGAAAAAGAACGAAACAAAAATAAGTATGAACACGTAACCATGGTAACAACATGAAAAGTTGATTTCCATTGATGAAATAATTCATTTCATCTCTCTTTTCAAACAAATTTTATTCTCGAGCTATTATATTTAGAATCGTTTGGCTTGCTTTACTGAAGGTAAGCCTTGAATTCCGGGATTCTAAAAACAATTGTTACAGCTCTCCTGATGATCGTAGAAACTTCAAAAAAACTTCATTTTGTGCAGAAAATTTCAAGCTTTCGAATGACATAAGACTTGAAAATGTGTATGAAATATTTCTTCCCTATTTTATCGAATTTCCGCTAAGAATTCGAATAGAAAAAGAACGAAATGGAATTTTCGAAAAATCGCTTCGAGGTGCAAAACTACATGCTACAAACTAATTTTGTGCCAAGTGGCATGAAAATCGACCGAACGGTTTTGGCGCTACGCGTATAACAGACAGACAGAAAGAAAGAAAGAAAGACAAACCTTCAGCTTTATTATTAGTAGAGATAAAGATGTGTTTCATTTAAGTCATCCGCATTGTAGATAGATTATAAAGCAGCTGTTTTGGAAGCATTAAAATAACTCTCATTGCCTATTTGCAACTAACTTTTTGAGATTTTCAATAATATTAACCCATTCCACTCCTAGTTGTGTTCTCTAAAAGAACATCGTAATTCTAGCCTAACACTCATAAGTCCCCACTGAGAAGATTTCGTAATTTTAGTTTAATTTAAAGTCCCCTCTAAGACATCGTAATTCTAACATAACAATCGAATGTTCTCTCTGAGAAGACATCGTAGTTCTGGCATATACTGCAAACCTTAAAATACTTTTTGAACATGGACACCTGTCCCCCTTTTTTAGATAACTTCGAAGCACACTTTTTGAACACTTTTGGGAAAGCATTGGAGAATATTTTCTAAACACTAATACACACGCCTTTTTTTAAAACTCATTGTAGAGTACTTTTAGGGACACATTGTAGAAATTTTTTGAACACTCATTTTCGCCAAAAGGCGTTGATTTTTTTCACTAGATTTTCCTGCACTTTGCACTTAATCAAACGCAAGATTCGGAGGTGACAACTGTCAGCGGCCGGACAATAAACAGTCTTTAACTGAGAAAGACCATATTTTATTAAAGCATTCGCGAAGCCAGTAATGGTGAATTGTAACACGATTTTTATCAGTCAAATTCTTTTTCCAAACGAATATTCATCAAATGTCAAAAATCAATAAAAACTTTTTTTTTTCATATTAAAAAAAAAATCGAATTTGTAAGGGAGATACAAGAAACTACTTTTATCAATAATTGTGTCAATTCCTGATCCCAAGCTATTTCTGTTACTATCAGTATTCAAAAGAAGAGTTAAATGCGAAACATTTTTCAATCTTGAGGCTACTCCCACCCCTCTTCCAGTAGCACCAAAGAAGGCTGTGATTTCCCGAATGCGCTCGGATGTGTTCCTAGTCTGTTCTCAAATATTTCACTAATCTGTTCTCAAATATAATATATCCCCTTTTTGTCTCAGTAGAACATATAACATAAGAGTAGAACATATTTGATACACTTTCTTTATAAAGTAATATATTCAGAAATTATTTCAGTACTTTATAACGGAGCACATTCAGGCAACTGGAATACTTCTTCTAAATTAATGTATTTCAAATGTGTTCACAATGTGCGCTGGAATTTTGCAAAATAGCACTTGGAAACCTCCTCTGAGAAGATATCGTAATTCCATTATAACACTAAACTATCATAACATTCAGTAAATTTAAAACCATTAACAATGTAAATGCACAAATACTTCTTGCATAAATAAAATACAAATTTTCCACGACTTATTTTGAAAAAGAAAATAACAAACGTTTCCTACTGTGCACCGAAACAGATACTACTGTTATTTAAATTTTTAAAATAACAGAAAATAAAATAAAAAAAGACATTACTACCTCAATCAATATAAAAGTTTACTGCACCTAGTATAATTCAGTTTACCGAGGTTCAAACATATCAGTGTTTAACAATTCCTTTAACCTAAGAAATGCTTTGTAAGGAGTGTCAACAAGAAGAGAAAAAGAAGAAAGAAAAAAACGTTTATTGGGGAATAATGCGCTTAGAAGCATCAAAGACCGAACTCAAAAAGCGATAAGAAAAGTAAGCAATAGAAAAGGATCCTAGTATCAAAAATGAAAACCAAATAATCATTCATAAATCTATTACCTTAACACAAGAACTTAAAAAGGACTCGGATTCGTTTTTATTTCTAACAAAACATCCAAGAGAAGGGGGTAAAAAACACAGCAGAACCAAATGCAGAAAAAAAAAAAAAAAAAAAACAGATTAAAAGAAAATTCTCCAGATCTTCTACAACTTGGAGACAACCTCAAAAGAAGGATTCTATCGTTAAATTAATTTTTGTGTTATTTCACCAACTCAATTACGTTTAATTCTTTTTCTGTCTATATATAGGTAACTTTTTATTTCAATGTCTTTCGGTTGCTCTACTTCAATGAATCTGATTAGAACACTGTTTTTATTTTGTAGAGCACCTTGCTTTCTTATGAAAAGACCTAACGCAGTTTTTTCATCAAAAGTAAATTAATCTCGATTTCTTTCTTTTTCTTTTTTGCTTTTATTATTTTTTTATTGCTATTCGTATTCCTTTTTATGCAATTACTTTAATTCAATTCGATGAAGAACCCTTTCGGTTCCAAACAGAAATCAAGTCACGTAGAAAATTCCGTCAAAAAAAAAAAAAAAAAAATCAGCACAAAGTAACAAAAAAGACAAAACCATATATTCAATTACTTCAGCACACATAAGAATACGTTTGCATTTTGTCGGTTTCCACACTTCTACTGAATAAATTTTGGAAATTTTAATATAATAAGACTGACGTATAATTAAAGGGAAAGTTTTATTTTTTTTAGACACTGATATTATATTAAAAGCAAGAGCTAATTTTTTTTTTGAAAACTTTCAGCAACTGCAAAAAGTTTCAGCAAGCTTTTATTAGCTTCACCTGTATGTACCAGCATAGGCGTAATTTGAAGAAGGGGGGGGGGGTCAAAGGGGAGCACTAGGCATCTTTCTTTTTTAAGCTTGTAGCTGCATTTTTGTTTTGCTCCCTTAGTAAAGTAAAAAATATTTTAAATACTTACAAAAAATGCATAAATTTCTAATTGATGAAAACATATTTTGTTTATTCTTTAAATAAAATTATGATATACGTATAAGTTCATAATATGGCTCGTCTTGTATTCAATTTTTCAATATTAACTTTAAACAAAAGAAATCATTTTGTTAAAAAAACTGCATTAGTTTACTAATTGCAAAGTAATATCTAAAGTTTCACATTTTGTTGAAAAATTTTCGTATAGGGTACAGAAGCAAATTTTCCACCAATAGCCTTCCCCCTCCCCTTGCTTATTGTCACGAAAGATAGTTTTGAAATGCATTTTTCTCGGAGTGAAAACTCTTGAATCTTCGACTCCTATCCATAGCCTCTCCAGCTGTAGCTTAAAATTCGTATTTAAAGCCTCAATGTCGTAACATTTTTGAGAATAGCGTCTGCGAATAACGTAATATAGTCTGAATATATTACGCTAAGGCTACCTACGTCCTCTAAGGCTCGCAAACATAGCCTGAAAAAGAATTTTTGGATTTCAATTTCTAAAATTTTATAAGGGAGAGTCTTTAAAACCCTCTTTCTTCCTAATCTCTCAACATATAGCCTAAAATTGTGTTTTTTCAAACTTCAACACCGAAACATTTCTGGGGATAAAAGCCTCCCAAAATCAAACCGTTTTCAAACGTCCTCAATGAAAGTCTAAACAAAATAGTCTAAATGCTAAAGGTACACTTTCCAGGTTCTAATGTCGTTGATGGCCTACGCCCATTGGTTACAATACCAACAAGCAGGAGCGTGAAAAGCAAATGGGACGGTGCTAAAAGAAATGTCACAGATGAGAGGGTTGTTTGGGCAATTAACTCATTTAAATATTTCAAAACTCCTGGTATGGATGGCATAGTTCGTGTTCTTCTGCAGAAGGGAATTAGAGTTCTTGCCCCCATAATTTGTAGGCATTTTAGTTGCCTTTGAGCATGTTCCAATTGCCTGGAAGAAGACTAAAGTTATCTTCATCTCAAAAATTGGAAAAGATAATTACTATGAGGCCAATAAGTCTTTCAGACCCATTAGTCTCACTTCTTGTTTCTTAAAGGCTATCGAAAAGCTAATTGATAGACATATTAGGAAGACTATGTTAAGATCATCACCTCTTTCCCTATCTCAACATATGCATATCAGCCTGGCAGATCTACTGAAACTACTCCGTACAGCCATTCCTTTATTTTGAAAAAGTCATTAAAAGATAAGGAAGTAGCCCTAGCTGTTTTCCTTGATATCGAAGGAGCATTTGATAGAGTACCTGTAAGTACTATCTTGAGGGCCCTTGTTAAGAGAAACATTGACAGAACTATTGTTAACTGGATTAAAAATCTGTTGCCTTTTAGGCCAGCACAGAGTGGTGTTCTCTCACCTATCCTTTGGTGTCTAGTCGTTGATTTTCTACTGGAAAGCATTACTACTTCTGTCCTTTCATGCATCAGCTTTGCTGATGATGTCATTATTGTAGCTAAAGGGAAGTTTATTGAAACTGTCTCCTCCATTTTGTCACAAGGATTAAAATGTGTGGAAAGATGGTGTCAGTCTGAGGGCCTCTCCTCATAAAACCACTATGGTTGCTTTCACATATAAGACAGCAATCCAAGTGGGTGATATTAAGTTACTAGGTGACCCATGCAGAATTCCGCACAAAAAAAAAAAAAAAAGAAAAGAAAAACTCTAAACTTAAAATTTAATACGACAATTTTTATTGGCTTTATTATCTGCCCGAAGTTGCAGCGCAGTGTCGAAATCTATAAAGAAAAGACCAGCGTAAGTTGGTGTAGTCCCTGCCGTAGGTTGCAAGTTCCCGATCATATGGTACACTTGACCATATAGTTTGAAACAATATGGACCTCTGCCAGGAATGTTAACTGAGTCCACTTTGACTGAAGCGAAGGTCAAAGCATCGTTGAATTGTCTAATATTTTCTAGGTAGTAGACACTTTCTTGTTAGTCTGCCTGTTGGTACCCTGTTCCTTGGCATTGTAAAATCTTGTACGTTTCCACAACATCGCCATCAACTGCCGTCGTTCTGACAACTTTTCAAAGAGATCAAAGACACGTTCACTTTTACAACTACTACAAAAGTGATACCTTATATTAAAATCAAATACCCAAGGCTACTACTAAACTAAATACTAACGTTATCTCAAAACTACCATAGTATTTTGAAACAATAAAAGTTACAATTAAGGTTTACCGAGCTAAGCCTTGGCTTAAAATGTCGCATTTAAAATTGATTTGAACAACAATGGTAACGGTTTTAACAGTTGAGCAAAAAATTTAACTTTTTCAAACTTCAATCGCTTATAAGTCGCTTAAACGTGGATTTTCGAGATTCTCGTTACGCGGCGCTAGCGGAGAAACGTTCTAAAGAACGCATTTTTTTTTAATCTTTCGAACGAAATCAAAATGGAGACGATGCGACAATTATTTCGCTAGATAGAGTCAATTTTGTGCCCAAAAATTGAAGTTCGAATAAAAAACGAACCGACACTTTTTAGAGGGTGGGTCTAATTTTCGTCAATAGCCCGCGGGATAAGCTTCAAAACAATAAATTTTCATGCAATTCGATAAAGAAATGAGCGAGTTTCGACCGGGTATAGGATTCGGCTTAGAGAAATAATATATGGAGATTTGGAAAAACTCTCACTTGCTCTGAAGAGGTCAAATACTTTGGGGTCTACTTTGACTCCTAGTTGAACTGGAAAGAAGCATCTTACTTATAGTCTGACTAAGACAAATAAAGTGTTTTGGTCTTGTAAGGGAGCTACTGGGAGAACTTGGGGGCTACATCCCGAGGCTGTCAATTGATTCTATAGGATGGTCATCTGTCCCATTATTACCTACGGTTCCATTGTCTGGTGGTCTAGAACCAGGATAGATACTGCAAAAACAGAGCTTAACAAGCTGCAAAGGATGATCTGTGTTGCCAAGACTGGATGCATTAAGACCAGGCCCACTGCATCAGTATTGAAGCTGAGACTTTTATGAGCATGGAAAGACTTAAGCGCTAATTTAAAAGTTGCCAGTTACTTTAGCAGAAAGACTTAAATTCTTGACAGTGAATTGCAACTTTGGAATTCAAAGAAGGAGGCACATCCTTTTTTTTTTTTAATGCAAGATATACCATAGTCATTAAAATCACCTTCCTAACCTATTGTTATTCTTTGCTAAAAATGACATGGTATTTATTTTTAAATAGTTTTACCATGATGAAAACAATTCTATCTTTTTAAGTTAATAACAATGTAATAATGCAAAATATGTGCAAGCGCTATTTCATTTTCTTTAATAAAATTTTACTAATTTATCCTAAAAATTTCCGAAAAATGTTGCACGAAAGTTTAAACCACTTTTTTGTGTGTTTATTAGTTACTGATTACCTTTGAATTGTTATGATTCTATTAAGTAATTAATTTAAAAGAATTTCTTTAGTAAATAATTCAATCAAATTATGTAATAATTCTATTACATCATCGTAACAATTATATATATATAGAACATGTGCAAAATCAGTGAATTTTCACTTTGTCCAATTCAACCATTTGTCTAATTTCGTCCATTTTGTTTAATTTTTTTCCTGGCTTCAGAGGACATTTTTTCAAAAAGTGGAAAAAATACCAACCCTGTTTCCCGCTGATCAGACATTAAATGCAACCATAATATGGATCATTGAACAAGCAGATTACTACTGTACTCCCTCCTAGTCGCAGTAAGATGCGATATCAATTGTCCAATAGTCTATTGCATGTGCTTTACTATCTCTTCCCCTCTCTGCCACCTGTTCTATTTTTTCCTGCAGGCCAATATATTGGCAATCTGCTGCCGTGGTTGATTGTGGAAGACCAGTATTCAACCATCAGACAGCAGTTCTTACAGTTTTAAAATTCTCCAAAGTCGTGAAGTGAGGCCAAATTCCGAAGCCACACGTTTCACACTTTGAACAGCCTCAACCCTTCCAATAACTCAACCTTAGGTAAAATCATCCAGATATCTTCTAAGAGATCCATTATGCAATACTTCACACTGAGGCAGAAGCTCACTATCCTTGAAACGAATATACAAAAAATCGCTCACTCAGAGATGCTGAGCTCACACCACCTATATTATTTAACGCCCCCCCCCCTCCATCAACCCCTCACCATGTCTGACAGCACGTGTTCGTATGCAGTGGCGATGGGTTTTGAAAATCAGGGGAGTGCTCAAACACAGAGTCAAACGAAGGAGGGGGGGTGTCAAAACGAAGGCAAAAGTTCAAAATGTAACCTTTGAGAAAATGTGCATCTTTTTTTTTTTTTTTTTTGCATGAGAAAAATAATTGATGGAAAATATCAACTTTTTATTTTATTTATAACAGGAGAATAAAAAAGATACAAGAGATCAACATACTTTAGCACTATTTTGTAGGAGAAAATATTAATCATGATCTCATTTTTTTGGAACATAATAGTAGTCTATTATTTGTGTTAAACTGAATTAAAAAAGAAAAACTTTAAAAACTATCAAAGACCAAACAAAGGCACAAATTACAACTGATATTTTTAAAGTGTAAGAGAAGTAAGCACATATGAAGTAAAGTTTTCAAAGGAAAAGTTCAAAGAAAAAAATTTTGTAGGGTAAAAAAAAACTTACGTTGAATATCGTCCCCTGTTGATAAACTGCTTTCTCTCATGAAACTTTTCTTTTCACGGATAGTTTGATGAAAATGCTCGCCTCAGTTTTGAGGTTCAGTTTATCTTGTGATTCCTGTTTATAGACCTAAAGATCTGCATTGGCATTTAACTTAGTGGTGCGCAAATAAGTTTTCAATCTTATAAGGGCAGAAAACAAGCATTCGGCTGAGCGTGTAAGAAAGTGCAATCTTCAATTTTAGAAAGAAGACATATTTAAATTTCTTTGCAATTATTAATAACTAAGTCAAAAAATCTCTTGTCTAAAATTTTCACAACAATAACTCTCAATACAAACTTTCTAATAACAATCATGGGCTTGCAAAAGCTAAGTCTTCAGCTACGTCACCAAGTTGTCAAGGATTTCTTGAGTCTTTTTGATAGTCAACTTTTCAGAACTGTGGCTCCACTTAATCGGGTAACGGATAAAAGAATACCCCACTTATATGAATAAAATAGAATAAAATATCTCGGAACTGAATACTTCCCATGCTGTAGATGCAATAAAGATCCCATCCCCGTTTAATCGAATAATATTTCTTGGAACAGACAGTATTCGTTTAAGCAGGGCCGACAGTACTTCATTTTGCTAAATACAAATAATAGCTCCAAACTTCATCGAAACTACATCTAGCCTCATCATACTGCACAAAAGGATGATAATGGGTGCGTAAAGAGTTTACCTGAATAATAGAAACTCCAATTAAATTCTTTTTATTTTTATAATGCATGTTGCGCCAATGTGGTTTATCCAATATTTTTTTGATTTTTCCCCCCTTTCCATGGGCACAAATGATGTAAAGAAACAAAAAAAATTCCAGTTAAACTGCAGTTATTTAAAAATGAAAGTTGAAATAAATATATTTTTCTTTGAAGGTTTTCGAATGATGTGTTGCTCTTTTTTTTTTTTTTTCTGTCTCACTCAAAATGGTCTTGATTGTGAAAGAGCAATGAATTACACGGTTAAATAAGTCATAAATTAACAAGATAAGAAGTGATACAATTTGTGAGAATAAGCATTTTTTTGGGAATCAGAGGATCATCTTCTAAAACTAATGTTTTGTTAAAATAATTATTAGGAAGTGACCTTCGAACGTTTGGAATGTGCAAAAAAATACATGAGGTACAAAATATACCATATAAATAGGCAAAAAAAAAAACCTTTTTCAATGCAAATGATCTCAATGCCATAAAATCGGAAAAAAAAAAAGTGGTTGGGGCTGGGTGGAGGAGGCAAACAGCTTTTTGTCGTCACAGATCTCTAGTCTAGAGACCCCAATTATTTGGAAAATTTATTATTTATCTTTTCTTCTGTTAACTGGGGATAGGTGTGCTCGGCACCCCACAAATAATTTGGCGGGTGCTTGAGCCCCTCAGAACCCCCGGAGTCGGCACCCCTGTTCATATGTGTAAATGTACCTGACCCCAGTTGATGCCCTGGTTGGTCTTTCACCCTGCTCTTTCTTTTTCTGCCGGTATGCCAATTTTTTCCTTTTTAATTTTAGCACATCAGTGCAGTATATACCATTTAAATGTGATGCAATACTGGCCCTCTGAATTCCGGGTATCCCATTTCTTAACTAACCAGAATGTGGAGCATAAAAATAACATTTGCAAAATGATGTAAGAAATAAGTAATTATCATAGAGGCTGATTACATTATTTTGTTAATAATTCTCTTCTTTTTGTACATGCAACTCAACTTCAATTGCTTCACTTTGCAAAGCTGTATAGTCCCTTAAATAACAACAAAATTGATGTTTTTAGTATACTATAAAAATTACAGAACATTTTGAGCTTAAATTTTGGATATCCATATAAAATTTCTTCTTTATTAAATAACTTCTTTCTTTTTTTTTTTTTTTTTGTTTCTTTTTTTTTCTTTTTGCATATTAGGGGTGCAATATTGATGTCTTGAAAATATCGACGATTTTACCATCAGTGTTTAAGTTTTGATGCATTCATTTTTTAATGATGTTGATGTTTTATAGCTGGACCAAAAATTAAAAAAAAAAAAAAAAAAGAGCTGTGATGCAGATCATATTTATGAAAATACACTTAACAGTTAAAGCTACCACATTAATCAATGTTCCCAACATCCATTCCATTGAAAAAAGTTTTCTACAATTAGTTATCTAAAACAAGACTTACTGGAGAAAGTTTGCAATCCTGTTTTCTAGCGCTAAGTGTTTTCCAGAATATTGTGAGCTATTAGTTTTTACCTGCTCACAGTTCTCTCCAAAGGAATTGTTGATTTAAATTGTTAAACTATTATTTCAATTTAAATATGTATAATACTGTTAGTAATTACATATATTCAATTGCTAAAACTCATGGATTATGTTTGAATCGGGTTTGTATTTAAAAAAACAGTTCAGCAAATCTTCTTTGTCACTCTGGTGGAAATTAATCAATATTTACTTGTTTTATGAGTGGGTGCGTGAGTGTTATCTAGATGAAAGATGTAACCAATTTCTCTATTTAATTCATATTAATCAATGAAAATCTCATTTTTAGTTTTTATACTATTCAAGTGGGAATTAAAAAACATACAGCATTACTTCTATTAGTCTGTTTTGATATTTCAGTATTGCATTTTAATTGCATGTGCAATATCTTATTCCTTCTGCTACTTAATTTAAAAATGTATTTTAAATAATTCAGTATTACAGTAACCCTTTGATTTATTGTGCTTGTTGGGAGACACCAAAATAGCATGATATATCTGAAAACAAGATATAACCAAGGACATAAAAAGCAATGATTCAATTAAAGTACAAATTAACCACCCTGAGGTTGGGCAATCCCAGGAATACATGTTAAATGGAGGAGATATTTCGTCATAAACTGCAAGGTTGTTAAGGACATGTGCATCTACAAAAAGATTAGTTTATGAACATATCCAGACAGTTTTCTTAGTTAAAAACAAAGAGTAGCTTAATAATCGTCATTAGCAAAGATAAATTAAAATTGCATTTTAGAGTCTTATTGCTTAAAACTTTTTTAAAAAAAAAACCTAAACCCTTTTCCTTTCCTAACGTTATCAAACGCAGCCTAAAAACAAAGTGGCTACAAAGAGGGATCAAGGTCCAGACAGCATCATTGAATTCTTTTGTTTTCACCACTGTCTTTTTTCCTTTTTTATACCAAACCTTTGGCACAGAAATCAGAATTCAATTACTTGATGCCGGTAGTGCCATTGAATTTAGGGTCAAATAAGTTGTAAGGTGTTTGAATTTTTCTCTGAAGTTAGTCTTGATTTAAGAATTGCTTCTTTTTGGTGATAGTCATACTGTCTGGACATGTTGCTTTCCCACCTATCTCTTTAAATTCAACTTATTGAATTCTGAAAGTAGTTAGTGTTCTTCACGTAGAACACTAGGTTCTCCTGAATAATACTGTACTTGGTTGCCCTTTGATCTCATCTTTTCATATTTGTAGGAATAATGTACAAACTACTACTCACAATATATTAACAACTTTATCGGTTAAAAACTGTCCGAATAAATTTAATTAAATAAAATTTTCTTGTTTTTTTCTCATGAAAGATACATCTCTCAATAACTTTTCTAGGTCTTAGCATGATTACGTGTCACAAGTTGATCCAATTACGTTTTGTGTTTTTTAATATTTTTCTGATGCTTCTTTGCTCGTTATATTGTCATGTTGATCAATATTGTTTTTGCGTAAAAAACATTCGATACTGTCAAAACATTCCCGTTTCCTGTTGTCAAAGAAGCAAAATTGTAACTTCTTCTGTGTATACCACGTGTTAGATACCCATAAATTTATCTGAGCATTTAAAATGAATAAAGCAAGCAATTGATAGGTGCATGGTCTTTAATGGTGTCATTTGTCATGTGCCAAATGCCAGTTTTTAACAACACTGTGATTTTTTTAAATGAAATTCGGCTTAGGTGTTAAGTTCATTCACTGCTCAATCTACCTCACCATGTTTATGTAGTTCATTAAAGTACTGAATCACTTCCAAATACTTTGTATATATTTCGACATGTCTCAGAGGTGCTTATGATTGGCTTGCAATTTGAAGCTTACATTAACAAAGTGCTTAACAACACCAATTAGTAAGCCTCTTTCCAGAGTCAAAGTCTGAGGCAAAATCTACATATAGAATTACAAACCAAGGGTTCGACAGATCCTGAAAAGTAAGTTTGGTAACTTTTTCATGATGCTTTGTGACTTTTTTGTAAGCTTACCTTTTTACTCAGTGGCTGTAGAGGAAATATGGTTTTGAAGCAATGCAAAAGTTATTTACACAATTTATGATTTTTTGGGTTGAAATTATACATTCATGTTTTAATATTAACCTCCTTTACACAAACTGAGAGTAGAAAAAAAACTTAATTTCAAATTATAAATCAGAAAAACTACATGTTAATATGACAATTAAACGAAAATACATCTATGTTAAAGACCTGTTAAGGGTTTTAAAAAATGGACTATTCGATAAAAATAAAAAACATATTGATATATAACATTTGTCGTCCAAAATGAAACCTCTGAAAAGTTATAAATATATATGACGAAAATGATCGATTAAGGAAGGCAGGGCAAAATCAGAAAGCAAATGGGTCCCCTACAAAATACATAAAAATAAACAAACCAAAACTTTTGAAATTATGTTTTGTTTGTGTAACGTGAGTTAACAAGTTAGCTCAATCAGATAATATTAACCCATGCTTCAAAGAGGCTAAGTATAAGAAAAACAACGTTTCTTAGCTGAATATCATTGTTTTGTGCAGTAAATTGAAAGCTAATTTGTCCGAAAAGTTTTTTTGATTTTTTATTTCATTTCATTGCAAATTTTAATCTCTTGAATCCACTCCCTAACAACGTTTCTGCTAAAATTTGCAGAGTGATATTTGTATTTCTCAGATCAGGTTGTAGCAGATAGTATGAAAAAGGAGTTTTCACTCAAAAGCCAAAAAGAATCATAATATTCAATTACAATTGCTAACATTTGCTTACATTTTTTTGTCTTTTTCACTCTGTATATTAAAAAGACAGGAGAGAGGATGTTTTCTAAAAGTAAATGCAATAATTTTCTAATTTAAAATGAAAGGATAAAGAAGTCAGAGGAAAATGCAAACACAGATTTAAGTTTTCTTCTTCATTTTCAAAGAACAAAATATAAATGTCAGTTAAAAGTTCAAATCAGTATCAAAAGACTGTAAGGAATTTCAAATATTTTTAAAAATGCCTTGCAGTTTAATTTAGGTTCAGTTTTACTTGATAATTGTTGTATAACAAACTGCATTAAACCTGTACTAGGTAACATGATGCAGTTAGTGTTTTGGTGAGACATGAGACCAATTAAAAATATGTTGTCTTCCTACCTTCAGTTGATGTTTGTTGATGTTCTGGAAATTGACAGTAGAGCCATTCTCCATTAAACTCATTGGAAATGTTTCACACACACACTTCAATACTAGAATGTTTGCAATGTAAGTGATGATTTTGCAACACTTGCATTGGTTAGAAATTCTCAACAAGTCTTTCAGCCTCCCATGAAGAGTGATAATTGCTTCGTCTGTTCAAAGGGTCACAGTTAAAGACTCCACTCAAACTTTTTATTTTCACACTTGATTAGAAGATTCTCTCAATAAATTCCTAATGTGGCAGAGAGAGTTACGATACCATTCAATGCTGACCTCCCCGAGAAGACAACAAAAATTTTACATTTAAGACTTGTAAAGCCAATTTGAAAAGCCTTCCATGCAGTTGATTATTTTAGCCATGAGTTATACAGCCAGAACCCAATAACTATTACAGACATTCTTACTTTTGCTCTAAAACATTTTATATTTGAAATAGATTTTTAAAATGTACTGAAAGAATTAATGTGGTTTATATTTTAATGACTTTATGCAAGATGAAATCAAACTTCAAGTCAACAAAATTTCCTGCAAAGTTTCTAAGCTGAGTAGTTTTGGCGTTAAAGACAAAAAGCTATGATGTTTTATTCACAATCATTGTTTCTCCCAATTTTACTCTCTTGAGGCAAAGGTTAATAGTATCCAATTGAGTTAAAAACTTGCAAATCTCATTTTCCAGTCTATGGGCACATTTTAGGGGGGCACTCTGAAAGATAAGAGGGGGAAAAATCCCCTTGTACAGTGTGACTATCTTATCCCACACTCAATTTATCATATCCAACCTTCTTCAAAGAAGTCATAGCTATGTATATACAGTTTGTCACCCTTTTTTCCATTTTGTTTTTACTTTGCCTAAATAGCACTTATTGTTCAATAGAATGCCTTGGTATTATATACAATGCATAGGGAAAGTACAATTACTCTCCTATTTCATGCTTTACCTAAAAAAACTAGTATTATGCACAATATCTAGGCATTCTATAGAATGCAGGAGTTTCATACTTTGCTGGTAACATGCAAAGGACTGTTTATGAATATGCATATGAGACTGTTAGGAATTCCTCTTCCCTTCATACTAACAATTCTAGTACAGCTGTGCTAGAAAATGCTCACTAATGCCATCAATATAGAAACAAACTACTCCACTGTCCTTTTAAACTCAACAGCAGTTCAAATAAGTGGACAATTTTTATGCTATTCTAGCTGTCAAAATATTTTTCTGTATTCTAATTCAGCTATTACACATGATATAGGAATTAAAGATGAAAATAATAAACACTTAACTCAAATTGTAAATTTTTTGACTTACAACTATCATTCTAGTCAATTCATTTATCAGAAAATAATCCCTCTCTCTTTTACTATATTTTATAGCACATAAATATGACTTAAAATAAATTAGTTTAAAAGTTGTTAAGCATTTTCTAAAGAAAAGCAAGGTAGCTTTCAAATTAAAAAGGGATAAAGCTTTACTATTTTGAGAATAAAAATATATGCTAAGAGTACAAACCCTACAGATAAACATCATGAAAATTAATGATGGGGATAACTTGGCAGTCAAATTTTAAAAGGAAAACACATTCAAGATTTTCACTGTAATTAATGTAAAAATACATATTAAGCATAAATTATACAGATTTTTTTGCTTACCTTAACCAGTGTCTTTTACTGACAGGTGTGTGACAGCATATTGTGTCATACTGATCTGCAATCCACACAATTAATATGACGTAAAATGCAGTTGAAGAATCATTGAAAAACTCTGACATAATGGCTTCCATGCCTAAAATAAATTCAGCATTTTTATAATCATGAACTATCTAACTCAGTTATTGTGACAAAATTTTTCAGCTTCACACAACTAATAAATGATGGAGAAAACTAACATTTACTTGATATAACAATGATATACAATGCATAACATGCAAAATTTATAACATTAATCAAAAAAATCATTCTTGTAAATCATAACAATTCTCTAAGCATTACTACAGAAATATTGTTAGTAAATACATTAATTTTTCTAAGCAAATGCACAAAATAAAATAAACAAGAAGTTCTGTCAAGAACCAAAGGAGCCTACTTTCTGTATATCAACACCAGCATTCTAGCATCTGATCAACATTCTTTTAATTATCTGAGACTGCAAATTATGTGAAACATACTTTTTAGCAGATAAAGCTGATTTCTAAAAACCAAATATGCTTATCTCATCTGATGAACTAGGCACGTAAAAGGTAAACAAAAGAATAAATAAAGTTGTAGCATCTTTTAAACAATAAAGCATTGATATTTTTCCAGAAATTTGAGGAGTTTTATAACAAGTACAAGTCATGCAAAATGAACATTTAAGGTACATCACTTACCAACTAAAGCTAAAACAACTGTCAATAATGGAGCAGCAGGGAAACTGACACTGGTATTGAATTCAAATACATGGAGCAATTCAACTGAAAAGAGGAAGAAATTAATGCAATTCAAGCAGTAAATATATGAGAACAACCGTGAGAAATTAGTTAATCTTTTATTACAAGTATATACACTTTCTTTGTTTCATTCACATCCTACACACACACACTTGGACAAAAGTTGGTCCAAGAATAACTAAGTCAATATTAGAAGGTCAAGTGGCCTATCTGCTTAACCAAACATCCAAAAGGAGGATATTCCCGGATTCACAAAAGAATCTCTTGCCTGATATGCACTTTCAAGCTGATAATTTTAAGAAAGGGCAAGTACTTGTAAAATTTGTGTGGATCCCACTTAGTTCTGATTTTTGGTTATCGCTCTTTTTCAGAAACAAAAATGGCAGTAAACAGACAATTGGTTGATGAACAGAATTTAGTGAGATGAGGTTTTCTCTAGTTCCAATTTGTAAAGCTAGGAAGCCTGAATCTGATTTGTATGACTAAAAATTTTAATCAACTCTATTTTTCTCCTCCAAGCTTAAATTTAAGTTCCAAATATATATCTTATATTGGGAAAATGTGAAAAAAATTTTCTCAACAGAGAAAATGGTAATGCAGCAAATAGTTTGGTGAAATATGAATAAATGATTTTACAGTAATTTAAAACAAAGGTCACACCTCTATCAACAGAAAAGAGACAGCTTATTCATCTCATCTATAAAAATATGAGATGGGGAGGGGGAGCAACAGATCAATTATACTTTATCTTTTGTAGGTAAGATTACAAGTTGAAATGTCACCTTTTGCATGGCAGAGAAGATAGAGATCTATTCATTGCATATCTTTGAAGGGAAGAGATTTCTGCACATAAACCACACATAATCATTTAAAATATCTGGTTGCTAGAACCTCTATCATTTATATCTTGAATCATAATTTTCATGTTTGCATTCTGTTTAGGATAGTTCTATAACAAAGTTTTGAGTCAATACCATAAAATTGAAATTAAATATCTCGTGGTATGTTGCATTCAATTAAAAGTTATATCAAAAAAGAAAACAAGTGCAAACACATTTCTTATTTGAGTAACATTGCTGCAGGCCCGTCATTTAGGGGGGGACAAGGGGGCATCAATTGCCCCCCCCCCCCCCGACTTTGAGAAATCAATGTATTTACGTATAAGTGGGCGTGGTTTTTTATGTTTTCCGATGAAATTGCATTGTGTTTGGAGCCTTTGCCCCCCCCCCCCCCTGGAAAAACTTGAAATGACGTCCCTGCATTGCTGGAGTTTGCTATGATATTTTTTCTTCTGATCTTGGGGAGAGTGGAAGGGGGCGAATGTTACACCACCTTATAAAAGGACTGTATAAGGGGGAATTAACCCATTTTGGAATCCGACACATTAGGAGAGATAGCTCAAAGACAGTTTCATTCATTTTCTTAAAAATACTAACCTATGAACATGAAAATCTGATGATGAGAATATCGCAGCAACATTGAAATTGATAAAGTCTGCAAAGAAAATCAATAATTATTTATATAAAAGTCATATTTTAAAACATCTAACAAAGTTTTAAATAAAAGATTACTGTATATGGAAATTATACTTTCCATATCATAAGCAAAGAAAACATAAAATTTTATTATGACACAGGGAACTGAATCTAATTGCACTCATTTAATTTTATGCATTTTTTTTTTAATGCAGGGGACAACAATTGTATTAATAACAAAATGTGCATAATCAGCTTCAAAATTGAGAAATAACAAAACTTCTGAGAATAGTGAATTAAAACTTAAAAATTTTATAACTTTTGAAGGAGTTGTAATTTGAAAATTTTAAATTAAATTAAATATTTGAACAATGCAAGGAAAATCAATGCAGCAACGTTTTGTTTATAAGGCATGCTAAAATTCCCATACTTCCTTGCGCGCCTCGGCGAATGGGGTATTAAGCACTTCCGGATACTCTATTGCTAGCTTCTGTCGTTGTTATGTCTGAATAACTAGCATATAAACGTTAAAATGCTTTGGAATTGCTGTGTCCGGCAATATTCTGTAGCCTCCAATGCTTGCATGGGTTTAAGTTTCCATTTATTTCCAACCGATTCAAGAAGCAGAAAGAAATGAATAATATCTATTTGTTTCTCAAAAACACCTAGCAAGTACGCGAAAGTTTGCAGCAGGCATTTTAAAGAAAGTGACTTCTTGACCAAGAAAACTGGTAAGTGCATTTCATTTCTGTTTTATGCAATTCAGATAGCGAATTTGTTTTGATTATGTTGATAAAATTAGAAGCATAGTATTATGTAAATAAAATATAACAAAAATGTTGGACTCAATTTTTGAATGTTATGATTGCTTGTGTTGCATCACACTATTGTTTTTAAAATCTATCTTAAATTTTGGCTGACTATTTTAAAATGGGCATAACATTGCATAATTGTGATTTGAATTGAGTCATGAGCCCCATACATGACCCCTCTGGATCCGCGCCTTCAAAATGAAACTAAATCCAATAATTTTAACTTTCTAATGCAGGGTTGAGCAACTTAAATCAATCCAATAATTTTAACTTTCTAATGCAGGGTTGAGCAATTTAAATCAACCCAATTTAAATAGCAATTTAATCGGGATTTAAATCAGTTGATAAAAAAAATCATTGATTTAAATCATGATTAAAATCAATTGGTTAAGAAAAACAAATCATTCACTTAGATCATGATTTAAAAAAAATAATTTTCAAGTTCAAAAGAATGAATTTAATGGGCATGAAGTTCAGAGTATTTTTAGTAGAAAAAAACCAATAAACAAGCAAATATTAACTATAAACGATCTTACCAAAAGAAAATAGAACGATTCATATAGTTATTAAATAAAGTAAATTGAAACCAAAGAAAAAAAATCATAATCTCAATAAAATTAAAAAGAAAAATTGCAAAGAATGTATGATCTAAGATATTTGTGTTAGGAGTTAGGTGGGACTCATCTGTTAAGCTATTTAAGTATTATGAGTTTCAACACTAAGTTTTCATTCAGTAAGTCAAAACACTGTTTAAATATAAAATATGCATATTAATAGGACAAGAATTTGAGGGGGGGGGGTAAAGTCTGCTTTTCAGTCCTTGGTGATATGAATTAAAGATTTAAAAGTCAAGATGTATGTGTCAAGATGATTTTAATAATGGATTTTATTTTATGGTTCTTTAAAAAAGAATTAAATAAATTAATAAAAATCATTATTTGAAGAAAAGAATTCAGTGTTGTATGCTTTTTTATTCTTTATTTTCACAGTTAATATATTTCTATAATATTTTCAAATTATTTTATAATTTGAAAATTTTTTTTACTTATAGGTTAGTACAATCGAAACTTCGCAAAAAGTTTGGAAACGACAAAGTAAACTTGTTTTCATTTACAAATCATTGAATTTAACTCCTGAATATTCAGGAGTTTAATGGTAAAATTTTCAGGGAAGATAAAAATTATTATGATTATCCCATAGTCTAGTTCATCTCTTTAACAGTTATGTAGTTGTAGGAGTAAAACATCTAAATCAATGCGAAGCATTCTTTTTACGATATGCATAATTAAAACAAAGAAAATTTCGTACATTGTAAGTAATTATTTTCTACTAATTTATTTATTACTCTTATTTATATTTTTAGTTTTATGTATTTTTCAATTTATATATAAAAGTAGAATCAGATTTATCCATCCAACTTGAACACTTTAATTTGTTGGTATCAAACACACTTAATTAATCTTAAACTAAAAAAATTCTATTGAAATGAAAAAAAAAATCGTGATTTCTATCAACCCTGTTCTAATGCAATGAGATAGCGTATGAAATTTTTACAAGTTAATTTCGAACTCTGTGTAAAGCAAGAAAGAAAATAATTGAAAGTAGGAAATGTTTTAACAATATTTTGAAAGATCTTTATTTAGAAAACTATGTTCTGTGCATACCTGGTAAGTAATGTCACTTCATTTCCACTTCCTTTAGACTATAAAGCTTTTAATTTGGCTTTTAACGAGGAAACAGTCTCTTTTTCTTCTGCCATACCTTTTTTAAACTTTAAAACTGATAACATTTGAAAAAAAAGCAATTTCTACAATTTATTAATGCATCGCGTAATAATAAAGCACTAGGCTCGAACTACCGAAAGTAAACAATCCCAGTTGTACATGCCGCGCTCCCTGGCGAGTTTGTCACAAGCATGCCCTATCGCCTTGTGGGTTGGAAATTTTTTTTTTTTAAGTATAATCCTTCATTAGTAAACAAACTAAACAGTTTTCTAAGTTCTACTTGCTGCACATAATACATACTAAAAAATTACTGGGACACATTTAAAAATTTATACTTAAAAGTATTTCTCGGGAGACAACAGAATGATGTTCTTTAATTTTTATTACATATAAGTTAATGTTTTTCTATTTGACTGACATTTCTCAATGAAAATTAAATCCCCCATGCGGTTAAGGGATTTGCGACAAATTGGAAAACCAAAAATATTTTTTGATCATCCTTCACCATAATAACTAGAAATAAGCTGTACATTTCCAGTGGAATATCTTTAAAATTTAGAAAGATATTGGCTGTCAAATGAGAAGTTGCAGAAAAGAGAAATCGTGTGCTACTAATTTATTACATTTCTAAGACAAGGTTACCATATCTTTAGATAACACAAAGTGTGTAGATGCTTACATAGATTTTCAAAAAGCTTTCGATAAGATGCCGCATGTAGCACTACTCAGTAAATTAGCTGATATAATAATAGGAGGTAAAATTCTAGTTTGGGTTAGGAATTAGCTGCCAAGAAGGAAACAAAGCGTAGTTTTTAGGGGTAACCATTATAAATGGAGTGAGGTTTTAAGTGGGATTCTCCAAGAATCAGTTTTAGGTCCCCTTTTGTTTATTATTTTTATTAATGATATCCATGAAAATGTTTCTGGAAACATGAATTGTTTTGCTGATGATGTAAAAATTATGGGGGTTGTAGAAAATGACGAACAAGTAAATCAGCTGCAACAGGATTTGAATCATATTACTAAATGGGCAGACAAGTGGGGTATGGCAGTAAATGTTGGGAAATGTCAAATGCTGCATTTAGGTCATGCAAATAAGCATACAAACTATTATTTACAGGGTTCAGCCATTAGTAAGGCCTAAAGCAGATAATGTTATGGATCTAGGTATCTTAATAAATCAGGACTTCAAGTTTAGTCAACAGTGCAGCATAGCTAGTAACAAAGCCAATAGGATGCTTGGGTTCATTAATAGATCTATTTCAAACAAATCTAAGAAGGTTCATCTGACTTTATACAGAAGTTTGGTAAGACCTCATGTACTGATCAGTTTTGGTCTCCTTATCTGAAGAAAGATATTAATTTATTGGAAAGGGTACAAAGAAGGGCTACAAGAAGAAAATAAATACCTTTGTGCGATAGATGTAAAGTATAAATCCAACGTTAAAAATTCACAAATATACAGGTATACTGCAGACACGTGTTTCGGGGCTACAAGGAGCCCCTTTTCAAATGCAAGAAGTGTGAGCTTTAGGATGAAGAATCATCCGATAAAAGCCTGTAAACACGTGTCTGCAGTATACCTGTGTATTTGTGCATTTTTAACGTTAGATTTATACTTTACAAGGGCTACAAGGTTAGTAAATGGATTTTCTAATTTAAACTGTGATTCCAGACTTAGAATGCTTAATATGTATAGTCTTGAGCAAAGGAGAATCAGAGGGGACATGATTCAGTTGTTTAATTTTATTAAAATGAATGACGTTACTGGGTTAGATTTTTGTACGGAAAGCAGGACAAGATGTCATTGTTTTAAGCTGTTTAAATCTCAGGCCAATCTGGAAATTCAAAAAAATTACTATTTTAGCAGGGTAGTGGGAACTTGGAACAGTTTACCTTCACACAAACCAGGGTCCCCCATACCTACCACAACTCGTGGTTTAACCGGAATAGGGCCCTGAAGAGAGCTCTGTTCTTTTTGAACCGGACCAAGGGTTGAGCAAACCCTTGACACAGCACCCCCAGAGGTATCGTTTCACTTGGAGGACTTTGTAACAACAACATTTTTAACGTCCCCCCAGCCACCATTAATGAAGACAATAGATCTTTGATCGGCTGGGATTGGAAAAGGCGGTAAGGAGCAATGGAGTAGATAGCTTCATGGATGGATGGATCTTCATTGGGGTCTATAACTTGAGTAGGACCAGCCCAGTTGGGGCCAGAGCCTGTTGCTGGTCGCCGCATTTGTATTTGTAGTTCAATGATTCTTTGAAGTGCAATAAAAAATAAGAGACTGATCATGAATAATCTGTTTTTAACATGAATCACACTGAATAATTACAGGCAAGTGTTGCTAATTTGCCGACGATCCCTTCACAATTCATCACCTATATAAGAATTGAAATGTAGCTCATTCAGCCATCAGTACCTTTTTAAGATTATATACTATGCAACTGGAATTTTTTAAGTTGACAAATTTATTTGTGTACCAATTTGGAAAATTATAAATTGCTACTTTTTGCAAAGCGCAGTGAAAAATTGACTGCAATAAATGTTCATATTTTATCAAATTTTCAATATTCTTATTTCAAATTTTAGTACAATTATTCTTTTGTATGGTGTCGAAAACACATAAGAAACAGCACGGGGGGGGGGGGGGGGGGGGTGTCAGCTAGACAAAAGAATTATAACACACAAAAATCCACGTATGTTTGAACAATGTGCAAACTGGACCCTCCCCGAAATTTTTTTCTGGATACGGAATTGGGACTATGTATACAAAATATAAAATAATATTTAGTTAAAAAAGTGTACCCAAAAGAAATACTTACAAACACCATCATAATAAAAGCTGCTGGAAAATATGCAGTCCAAGTAGTGCTTTTGTCAACAAATCGATAGTTCTCTCCAGTAACGACATTCCTGACAAAACCTAATTTTGAAAAATACTTTCTTAAAATCTTGTATTAATATTTTAAAACTGTAACTGGCAAAAACAAAAAGTAACTAAAATAACATAACCATTTGAAAATTCCACGGTAAAAATTTTTAATTTTTTTCAAAAAAATTCAAATGTTATAAAATTTTATACATGTATAAAATTTTAAAACATTTGAATGTTTTCTCAGATAACATCAAAAAAATCAGAAAAGGAAGGAAAATTACAAGCAAAGAATTATTGTTATCAATGTTATATGTTCATTTAATAAATAAGAAGTTTCCATTTGTCTTTTAGAAATAAATTTCATACCATTTGGGTTCGAATACACATCACTCTTAATACTGAATAAAGGTGATTAGTTGTTTTGAAAGTTACTACAACCGAGTTTTAGATTCATAACATTGAAAATGACAACGGGCCGCACAAATCAGCTTTACAAGCCCCATATGACCCACGAGTTGTAGGTTGGGTACCACTGAGATAATCAAATACACACCAAAATAAAAGGCATGAATGAAGAAAGGAAACAGTAGAAAGAAGGGCTCAGTTTTGTTTTTATTCCACATGTTATTGTACATCTCAACCTATTCTAGAGATACACAGATTAACTGGGGGGTACAAAATAAGAAAATGTTTGCAAGAGCAAATCGAGTCTCTCGAGCAATTTGGTTTATCTAAACACCAAATTGATACTCGTTAGTTGTTAAGATCCTGTTTTGTATCTGTGAATGAAAATTATGACTCAATAGTCAAATCTCAGTTGTGAACTTAGCAAATTGTATCCAACAGTAGAGGATTTACTAGCTTTGAGACCCGTCACAATGCCTTTTTTTAGGACCCCTTTGTCTACCACAGAACTGTGTAAAACAGTTATTATGTGCGTTTTTCAAAGACCCTTCGAGGCCCCTATAGTCATGGGGTCCCAATTGGGACGTGATAAATCCACCACTGTTATTCTTCCAATTTGTAGCACTTATAACTATTATTTGCACAAGCGAAAACCATGGCAAGTATTTTTGAATGCAACAGAAGTTGTAGAAAAATAAAACTGAAATGTTTCTGGTTATAGTTTAAAAAATATTTGAATACTGGCCAACTAAAATGCTATTTTTGTGTTCTGTTTCAACATTTATTCGAATTTAAAAAAAACTGAATTGCTAACTTTTACTTTGGAATGAAATATATACAATAAAAGAAAATTCGTAAAAATACTACCTTTATTTTCATCTTTGTCGACTAAATACTTTAAACTGCTCATTAATACATCTCCATAACCAACGACATACTTCAGAACAAACTGACTAAGATGATTTCCAAAGCACTTGTCTTTCAGTGGATCTAGTAAATATAAAAACATTTTAAGATTCCAAACATACCCTTTATGGCAAATCTCATGAAAACATTTCAAAAATTAGAAATCACTGTTAGCATGTTGATACAGTTATGCACGAACTATGTTTAAACTTTTCAACAATTATATATACTTCTAAATTAAGTTAAAATACTGCAAAGAGATACATTCTAATCAATGCAAACAAGACAAATTATGGCATGTAATGTTTATTGGTTTCTGATAACATATTTAACACTGCATATTTATTTACCACAAGTTACAATCTTTAAAATATAGATAATGCTTTAAAAATGCCAATATTTATACAAATCATGGTGCTCTAAACTAGTGCATACCAACATGAAATACAGATATAAAAGTTTTTTTCAACAAAGCACTATATGCACTTGTCCAAAAACATTCTAAATGAGATGGGAATTGAGAATTTATGCTTCTCATTACATTTTAAGGATTTTTATGTTCAGAGAATATAATAAATTTACCTATATATAAAAAGAAATAGTTTTGAAATAATAAAATAAACTAGTTTCTACATTTTAACGTTTTTTTTTCTCATCTATGCTAAAATAGTCGTAAAGTTCTTACCTAATGTAACAGTTAACACTTTAACACTTGTATTTTGCCTAGCTGCTGGAGATAATCTTAGAAATCCATATTCCAAGGAATATTCAATAATGTATTCATCTTGAGGCCACACTAAAAAAGTAAGAGTGATTTATTCTTCATTTTAAGTCACTAAGTTACAGTAATTAATTACATACTTAAGTTTATCTTATTTAAAGATTTTTAAAATTACACCTGAAATCTCAGTACCAAACTCCATTAAAATTAGTAGATCAAAGTTTACTTTTGTAATTACACCAAAAAAACACACCATAAATACAGTCACAAAAGAGATCTTACCAGTATTCGTAAACATTTCCATGTCAGACAACATAGTTCTTAGAGGAGATAAACAATCTGGATCAGACACACTATCTTTAAACTCTAAGGTTCGATTGATAAATTCTGGTGTCTTTTCTGCATCTAATTCTAAATTTTCTATAGCACTGTTCATAGCTAGCTCTGAATCAGCAGCTGTAGGTTTCAAATGATTTTCAATTGTCTCTACAGTTTTTGAAGAATCACTTGAAGGGATGACTGGATTTTGCATAGGCATCTGTTTCATGTCATTACAATATTGAGACATGTCAATTGAGTCTGTGGTTGGTTCTTCTAGAGATATTTCGACTCTCAATACTCCTTCACGAGACCATGTTTCAGTTTCATTTTCTAAGCAATTAACTGGGACTTGGACAAAAGCCATATGAATATATGCAAGAGTAAAAAGAGATATCACAGCCTAAAAGAGAGAAAGAGCAACATCACAAAATAAGAACCTTTTTCATTCAAATATTTTTTAATAACACATTATAACTTACATAATGTGCATTTTGAAACTAATCTACAAAATCAGTCTATCTCTAAAAAAAATGCTCACAACAATAAAACATTGACAAATGCGCCAAGTCCAAAATGTTATGTTATTTTGGAGTGTGCACTTGAATTTGATCAATTTGCAATGCAGCAAATCAGTAGTGATCCAAGTCTGATTTCACATTTACAGGGTATCTGCTCAACCTGGACTTTTCAATTCCATGACTTTCCCTGACTTAACATGACTTTTGCAAACTATTTTCCATGACTTAAAAAAAAAAAAAAAAAAAACGGACTCTGCTTTGTTTTTGGAAAATTATGCACTTAATATTCTATCTTGCAAAACAAATGACCAAACATGGCGACTGCGTTTCACAGCAACAGAAGTCCGTTCGCTTTTGAGGTCAAAAAACGATCTTTTCCTACCGACACCCTCCTCCCCACCGTGCTTGTCCTCAAACGTACTTTCATGTAGCAATGAATTGTCTGTCCATAAATTTTACTGTAAGTTTAGATCCTGATATGAGTGAGGCGAAATCGGACTTCAAAACGGAACTCGTTGAATTCCTGCCCCCCCCCCTACCTACACGATTCTTTAAAATTCAACATCGTTTTTTAATTTGTTTTTCTTTTGCATAAAACTCCTCGAAAGAAAAAAATTCAAACAAGTTTCAAAAGAAAAAGAAATCAAACGAAGCGGGTGGGGGGGGGGGAGACCAAATGTAAAAGGCAAATCTGCCTATGCTGGGGAAAAAACCATCAAAAAAACCATCGAGTCTATCTTTTTGTCGTTCAAGGTTATATTTTATCAGATGACTGAGTCCGCGCACATGCGCAGTTACACAAAATTCACCGCTCACGGTTTTAACGTTGAGAATTCATCTAATTGGTCAACACAATGCAACTTGTTGGAAATTGTAATTGACAAATCAGATTGCACCCAATAACGAAGTAGAATGACGGCGGAAGTGTTTTCGTTCTTCCCAGATCGCGGGGAAATTTTCAATCGGTCCGGAGCGCTAAAATCCATGATAAACAGTCAGTTTCCGTGACTTTTGGACATTTTTCGCTGAAATCCATGACTTTCCATGACCAATTTCAATCATATTTGAAATCCATGACTTTCCCTGACTTTCCATATGCGCGGACACCCTGCATTTAACAGATGGTCAAAACACCATTCACATTTACTATTGAGCCAGATAAATAGCAGAAAACATTCATTTTAAATTCTAACTACTTACGAAAACAAAATGAATAGAGTGTGCCAGAACATTGTTTTAACGATGTGTACTGAATTTTTACAATTAAAAAAGGATGTAAATAATAAATAAAATATTGTCTGTGACCCAAATTCATACAAGCTCTATAAGAAAATTCAAACAGTTTTATATGACAAAAATATTTCATGGTTGCCACTTGTCATTTTTTAGGTTTAATTTTTTGATACTACAAATAGTTCTAGATACTACAATTTTGTTCTAGTCCTAAGAGACGAGGGGCTGCTTGTCTCTACTTTTTGTCAATTTTTACTTTCACAACTAATTTGACTCATTTATATAAGTGCGGCTGTTTTGCACGATCTCCAAGTATGAAATTGTACTTGAATCACTGTTGGATTTGCTGAATCATCAATTTACCAAATTTTCATGCTCTAAATCCAAAACAATGTAAAATTTTTGTCATCAATCAATGTAAAACAATGTAGAATTTGGTGCATTTTTCAATGATTCATTTGCATTGTATGCATTTTTTTCGGGAATTGGGTTCAGACATATATACCTACACTCAACTCTCTCAAATCCACACAGCTTGGAACCAGGTGATTTGAGAATTGCAAATCTGCAAATTACTTGGTCAATTTATTGCATTATATTTCATATTTATAAATGGTTGACATTGTAATCAATAATAAACATGTTACAGTCAGATCAATATAGTAGCCACAGAGCAAGTTCAAAAGGGAAATTTAAAAACTTGAAAAAAAGAGGAAGAAAATATGGGGGGGGGGTATTTGGTCTTGTTTTTCATCACTAGCTATAATGAAACCGCGAGGAGATGGCACCTGTCAATCAAATGAGAAAAAGAGTCCATTCCTTAAAATAGGTAGAAAAGGAAAAAATTGACGTGTACCATATTTGTGAGTTTAGCGAAATTTTGGCGATGTGAAGTTCTTTGTAAAAGATGAAATAATTCTTTGACCGAAATGATGAGGCCGAAAAAGAGGCAACATTCGTAGCAAGCCACTGTAAATTTATCGTCTGCAACATTTCTTTTACTGCATTGTAATTTATTACAATATAAATTGCAGTAAATATCTTGAGTGAGAGAATTTTATTTTTAATTTATCGTTTGATGGTTGATTTCTGTTGATGTTTATTGTTTTTATCATCATAGCGAAGAATAACGTACAAAATTTCGGTGAGTAACACTTAAAAGTTTTAGAATCAATTGAATTTTTTTACAAAAAAGTGCTTCAAATATATGTGATTATTAAATATCTGGAATGTAATTTGCAGCAGTTACTGCTTTTGGTGACGGAAAAGTAAAAATGACAAGATTTAAGTTCTTTATTGCAACCCTACTCTCGTCAATTTTTAATTAAAATGAACTGTCCGAGGCGTTGCTGTCTTTGACCAATGGCAGTGCGAGGAGGTAAAACCAAGGCCCAGCCACTTAGAATATGACCTATCCAATGAGACATCTGTCTCGACATCCCAAAATTAAAATATTTTAACCTCTTTGGCTAATTTTTTAAAATGGGTGGAGTATTCAAGCTATGCTAGAACCAAATAAAACATTTGTGAATCCGTTCTTCAGTTTTCCTCTACTTTATTACCCCTTCAGAAAAATGAACAATTCTAAAAAAAGAAGGAGTCAAGTGCCATCTCGTCAAAGCCAGACTTTATTCGTCAGCATTTTACAATCAAAGTCTTTGCGAATATGTAAATGAAGAGAACCCCACTTTTTTTTATATTGAAGTTATTTGTTTGGTCAGCTATTCTATCCTATTGCATAAAGTGAATTCAAAAAATCAATTATACTTATCTATGGGACATATTTAGCTGCTGAACATACAGTGAAATTTTAATAAGACAAAGTTGCAGGAGAAAGTGAAAAAAGTTCCAGCTATCAAAAATTTGGATTGTCGAATATACAGACAAAATTAGAGAATAAAATAAAACACTACCACTGAAACTCACTAAATGTATGATATAAGTTAAAACAGAATAGAATAATGTATCAAATATAATAATTGCTTGACATAACTACTGCGTAATAAAATTGTAAATTCAAATATTTGTATAGGTTAAAAATAAATTTTTATTTTTATACCGAATATAACAATTTTTAACCAATACATGGTATGTAAAAATATAATTATTTTTTAAAAATATCTAATCAAATACTGCTTCTGAGCAGAAGTTTGTTTTTTCTTCAAAAAGTAACTAGATACTTTTAAGGCATCAAAGAGGGAGTCGGAAACATTCAGACAGAATAATATGAAAATGATAAATATATCTGCTGCTCTTCTTGCATGATCAATCAAAAACATTTAAAATTTTTTAAAACTTATTTAAGTGTACTTGGGGACATGCCAAACTTCAATGCAATTTTCATCTCCTTTGCTAAGGCAGAATCAACTTCTTCAACTAATTTAACTTTTTCAAGTTTTCTCTTTTAGCTATTTTAAAAATTCTATTAAAATGGTTCAAGAACCAATGAAATGGCACTGCAAACACTGGCTTTCATTAACAACGAAAAAAAAAAGGCAGCCTTTACATTGCAAGCAGCTTCCATAAAATACTGCAAAATCCCAAAAGTGACCTTTTTCCTTGAGCACCCACTTCTCTTTTTTAGCCAATAGGAGGATTACTAGGCAATCTCAAATATGTTATTATTTCTATCCCATTTTTGGACTGCACTAAATCAGAGCAGTGTTTCCTTGTGCACTAAATCAGAGAATGTTTCCTCCTTGTCTAGATCAGTGATTTTCAAAAAGTGGTCTGGCAGATCAGCACCGGTCCGCAGAAGAATTCAACCAGTACTCAGAGAATTTTTCTCTGATTTAAAAAAGTACCTTATACCCGAAACAAAAAAGTAATAATACATTATGCAACATTTTTTACGAACATTTTATGATTAATTTTTGGAATTTTATAGGATTTTTCACAAACGTTAAGTTACTCGTGAAAATTTATTCGAATTTCTACTTTCATCCTTACATTAAAAAATTTTTTGACAGTTCTTTAATCCCAATAAAAATTCTATGTGTTTATTGTTATTATTATTTCATAAAAAAGAAAAAATATATTCTTCCAAAGGCCCTCTTAATGTTTCACATGCTTGTTTTAACGCACCCTGAGTCTACTTTTTCTTTTGTGAAAAAAAAAAGGAAAGAAAGAAAGCAATAAAAAAAACCTCATTGGTCTGTGAAAGTTTTTCAAAACTTTTGCTGGTCTAGATCCCTTTTAATGCAATACAATGGCTCTCATTCTTTATGGTTTCATTATTTCAGAGAAGGCAAAAATATTTTAACCGATGAATTTAATACCTAAGTTATTATGAGTAATATAAGTAAACACGGAAATTTTACAACGATCATAAAATAAAAGTTGACTTATCGACTTATCAAATATTTCGATGCACTGAAATCTGGCTTATCGAAAACAAATTATATTAATTCTGCACACAGTCATAAGGGAAGGATTATTCTGCTTAAGGAAGTTTTCGATTTTTTGAGGTTCGATTATCTTCTACTTTTAAGTTCATATTAGAACAAAAGAGTTTTTTTTTTTTTTTCAATTATTAATTTATTGATTTTCAGTTTTTGAGATTTTCTTTTAATTAATTTCACGTATTAATCTGATTGGCAGTGACAAAACTACAAAGGCATGATTTTATCAAAAACATTCATATTTTTCAAGGTAGTTCACGTATTGCAGAAAAACTACAAATTGCTCTCTCTCTCTCCCAGTGAATGATGTTGATAAAAAATTTTGATGTCACTTAAATTCGCCTCATTTTTGCATCCACTAAGGAGAAATGTGACTAGGTATTCTGAATCTTGTCATATACAATCAAATTGCCCTTTTGCAGCAGGGTCATTCCATGGTAACTCAGGTTACATTTCACACTTTTGGCTGGTTTAACACTTATTCTAATGAAAAAAAAATGTTTTGGAAAGGTTATTGATTTTTTTTTTTAATTTTAAACTATTTTTAACGTATTTAGGAAATGCAAAATATGCTAAAAAATATAAAAATTATTAACCAATAAATTAATTTCTTTTGGAAACTCAGGTTACCTAAAACAGACATTTCACATTTCCCACTCCAGGGTCCCCCGTACCTACCACAGCTTCATGGTTTAACCGGGATAGGGCCCTGAAGAGCGCTCTGTTCTTAATTTTGAACCAGAACCTAGGGTCGAGCAAACCCTAGGCCCAGCACCCCCAGAGGTATCGTTTCACTTGGAGGACTTTGTGACCACGACATTTTTAACGCCTCCCAGCCACCATTAATCAAGACGGTGGATCTTTGATCGGCTGGGATCGAACCCGGGTCCCTCCGGACACGAGTCCGATGCCTTACCGATCGGGCCACCACGGCCCCACCTAAAACAGACATCTGACATACTTAGCTCACTAAGAACTTGAAATTCTGATATACTGGGAAATGGACATCTGGATAAGCTGGCTCTGAAAGCTAGGAAACGATTAAGAATTTTGAAATACATTGCAGGTCGTGACTGGGGTGCCGACGCTAGTACATTAAGAAATACTTTTATTTCTCTTATTCGACCCATATTGGAATACGGATTCCCCATCTTCTACTGTGCATCTGAAACAAACCTGCAAAAACTTGAAAGGATCCAGCTTAGTGCTGCAAGGATTATTACAGGACTTCGCAACTCATGTCCAAATAATATCGTACTTTTTGAGGCCAATCTGCAGCCATTGAGTCTTAGGCGAAAAGCATACCTAGTAAAATACTAGAATAAACTCTCCAGTCTTGGATCCCAAAATCGTACCGCGAAGCTCCTTGATTCTTGGAGAAATAACCAGAGGCTTAAACGGGACAGTCCCTTTAGTAGAGTCACTTCTGAGAAAATTATTGCCAGTTCTGTTGAACAACACAGCCTAACTCAAGTCATCGACCCTGCAGAGGGTCTTGACGGGGTCTACTTTCATACCAATCTTTCTGTTCAAGTTAGCAAACATATGGAATTGCCTTGCTACCTGAAACAGTTGGCTCTAGAAAGAATTAATAGAGCTCCCATTGATGCTGTGCTTATGTACACTGACGGAAGCAAACTTGACAATGAACGTTCTGGTAGTGGCGTTTATATTAGACTTCAACGACAAGAAATTAAGATTCAAAGAAGAAACCCAGACTGTTGCTCGGTTTTCCGAAGCGAGCTCATTGCAATTCTCGAGGGTCTGAAGTCAATCATGTCGCTACCAAATGTGAAGGATATCTGGATCTTCTCGGACAGTAGAAGTGCCATCCAGCACTTGGCGGATTTGCATAATGTGAGGGATAGTACAGGGACCCACATTCTTAGGATCTTGAAACAGCTTTCATGTTCATGTCAGATCCACCTTCAATGGATCCCTTCCCATGTGGACGTAGTGGGAAACGAACTTGCTGACAGTTTGGCGAGAGCCGGTGCCAGCGAGAGCATGGTGCCAAGGACCCCTCTTACGTTTACCGAACTATTCTCAACTTCCAGGGCAGAGAATAGGGCAGCTTGGCTGAAACCGCCAAAGCATCCATGGTACCAGAGTGATCGCCCAGGCGGCGCTCTGATGGCAAAAGGCAGCAGAAAAGACCAAACTGCTCTTTCCCGTTTCCTTAGCGGCCATCTACTGACAATGACGTTTTTTAACGGAACTAAAGTCTTCGAGATGTGCACTAAGTGCTCTTCTGCTCAGGCCTCCCCTGAGCATATTTTATCATGTCTGGGGCTTTCCAAATTGGATCTTATCCAAAACCCCTTGATGGTTCTTGACTTTCTACGGGTGAATAGACTCATGGACCTGATCTAGCTCTGCTGGTCTCGGGGATCAGAACAAACAAACAAACAATTCTGATCTTGTTAAAATTTTTGATTGATACATAGTATTGTACATTAATCTATAGATTCTAAGCTACTTTAAAACTTACATTTGAATGTAAACAACTACATAGAGTTTCTTTTTATTAATTATTCGCTCAGTAACTCAGGTTACAAATTGTTGGTAACTCAGGTTATGCTCACAAAAATTCTTTCAATATTACTTTTTTTTTTAGTAATTAATTTAAACTATCTGAAAAAAACTGTTGCCAATAGAATTTAACATATTTTTGATAAAATCAAATAAAAATTATCAAACAAAAATTTGATCGAAAAAAATTGAAAAATGACTTGCATGTCCCACTTTCCATGGAATGACACAGCATATTTTTGTGAAATTAAGCACTTGTAAAAATTACTGAAAACCTAAAACTCTGAAATTACAACAACTTCACAACACAGTAAACCTAGATGTAAATAAAACAATGCAATTAAATAATCTAAAGGATGGCATAAAATTTAAAAGTAAACTTACAGAAACTAAAAACACAATTTCTAAGAACTTTCTAAAACATTTTGGAAAAGTTGTTGCATAAGCAACTGTAGCTCTTTCAAATAAGACATGGAAAAGACGATCTCGCAAATGCCACAGAGTATCTTGATTATTATTATTGCGAAAATGTTCACCGTCCATTGGCAGCACATCCATTGCGAATAGAAGCTGTGGTAAAGGGTAGTTCCTGTTTGACATTTTCTGAAATAATTCTTTAGACTGCCATCACATTTCTGCACCTAAATAAAATGAAAAACAGTGAAAAAGAACCTTTCCACTTTTCTATTGCCTTTTTAAAAGTAACAGCTCGTAAATAAAGTTACATATTTAAAAATATACATAGCAGCCAATCTCAAGATATAAGAAAATACAAAGTACTGCAAGTGAAAAGGTGAACAATAAAGAACTTATTTCCTTAAAATCAACAATTAAAAAATAATAATGAAGTGTCAAAATAAAAAAAGTAACATTTTAAAACAAAATTCATTATAATACCTCTCTCTTTCAACTTTAATTTAAATATATACAAAACGCAAAACTAGTGAAATCTCAGACACTGCAGACTATTTATAGCGAAACGTGCTTGCTTTTTGCAAGTTTCCAAAAATAGAATTTTAATAAAAGTGCTATTAATTGAGAAAGTTTAATTCCTTAAATAAACTTAACTTGATGCCAATGGGAACTTTTCTAGAAGTTATCAAATTTTTCAGAGTACAAATACAATTAGAGAAACTTGGTAAAAAACAAAGTATTGGGCAGTTATGCATTATGCGGACAGAATTCTTCCCAGAACTCGACAGACAGTCATTCATAGCTAAACAAGAGTACTTTCTTGTACGATAAAACTAATTGTGCACTTGGCTTTAGCTCCAAAGTTTTTCGAATAATGATCCTTTTATAATAATTAAAACAATTACATCAAACATATTTTTCTTAAAAGGAACAAACACTTTAAAATGATATTAAGTAGGAATTAGGGAATCAAATAAAGAAATACCTTTAGGCTTAAAAATAAAACAAAATCACAACATTGAAAAGCACAAATGTGCAGGAATACCGCGGATACCTTTTCCCGATTCATAGTTACAAGGAACGCTTTTTTCAATGTAAAAATTTGGGCTGATGAATGTCCGACAAATGTTAGATCTTTTGCTTGCACTAAATATTCAACAGGCTGAATAGTGAATGCTGAACATTCAACCAAATGCATTTAGCCTAATAGTAGAATTATATTAGAATAAAACTATTTTGTCAGGTAAATGAAAAATGATCAAATAGGCTTTGTGCTGAACTATATTTGAAGTTAAAAATCAACGTAAATAAAGCACAAATAGGGTAGAAAGTACAGCAAATAGCTATTTCAAGGCTACAATGGAGCCCCTTCATCAGTGCAAGAAGCTCAGATAACAACATGAAAGCTGTAAGAGAACTGAGCGCGAAGCACGTGTGCCCCGGTATTTATAACAAATGGGCGAGTGCGCTTGAACTCACAACAAAGCGGGAAAACACCGACCAATCAGCGATCAGCAAAACGTCAGGAGAGCGAAGAAAAGGGGGGAGGCGGCAAAGGAAAGTAGGGGAAAAAAAGCGCGGGAGAAAACACTAGAAGACGAAATTATAAAAATTGCTTCCAGATGTCAGGGAAAAATGGAACACTGGAAAAATCATTCACCAGAGAATGGGAATTTTTCCAAATATGGTAAGCTTCCCAAAAATCGAGGTCATAAACTGACGAACATTTACAAATAATTCTAGCCGAAGAAAAATCAAAGCAGTGACCAGAAGTCCAACAATGCTGAGCAATGGAAGAGCGTGCTAGTTCTTTATGTTTAACATAATTTTGATGCTCTTTCAGACGGTGCTTAAGAGGCCGCTTAGTCTGGCCTACATAGCTAAGTCCGCATTTGCAAGAGATGCTATAAATGCCCCAGTTGCTTTGGCAATCAATGGGATGCTTTAAGTTTGTAAACTTGATTTTGTTCACAGGAGAGAAAGAAATATCGAAACCAAACTTTTTCAAAATCTTTGCAACTTGATGACTTGTTTTTGGATAAAAAGGCAAAACAATGGTGTAACCAACCTTAGACTCGGAAACCTTGCTGGAATGAGAGGGCTTTATTAGCCTATTATATATAGAATCAATAATCTTGGGCGAGTAACCCCGATCAAAAGCCACAGCTTTTAAATAAGAAAGCTCAGTATTTAAAGAACTGGATGAAGAACAGATATTCAAAGCACGAAACACAAAAGCCTTAAATGAGGCCAACTTTTGGTTTCGAGGGTGAGAAGAGTAGTTGTGAGGAGGTAGTGTAACAGCAAAGGGCTTACGATACACTGAAGTCATAAAATCGTTATTACTTTTAGTAATCAAAACGTCCAAGAATGAAAGAGAACTTTCCATTTCCATTTCAATAGTGAATTGGATGCAAGGATCGATAGAATTAAGAGTGGAAAGTAAAAGCTGATTATTAACTTGGTTTTGGTCAAGCAAAACAAAGCAATCGTCAACATAACGAACATAGAACGGAAACTTTATGGTTTCAAAAAGTTTTACCTCAAAGTAGTGCATATAAATGTCACTTAGAATAGGGCTCAAAGGGTTACCCATCGCTAAACCTTCGGACATGCGATAGTAAACACCATCAAATACAAAAGTATTCTGCTCAAGACAAGCACGAGTAAGAGAAACAAGTTCATCAACCTCAAAACTAGAAAAATGATGTTCCTGGAGTCTCAATTTGAGACAATCCAGTGCTCCAATAACAGGTACATTAGTGAAAAGTGATTTCACGTCAAAAGAAGCCATCGTTACGCCGTGCGGCTTAAAGCAACGTAACTTCTGAACAAAGTCAATGGAATTTTTAACAGTGAAAGAATTGCTGGTCAAAAGAGGAGAAAAAATGGAAACTAAATGCTTAGCTAGTTTGTAAGAAGCCGTGCCAATGTTTGAAACAATTGGCCTAAGAGGAACGTTTGGTTTATGGACCTTTGGTAAAGCATAAAATCGGGCACAGTGTGCAACAGACGGAATTAAACACCTTTTTGACGAATCACTCATGATAGGAGAAGCCTTCACAATGTTTCTAATTAAGTTGACCTCTTTAGTACTAGGGTCTTTATGAAGTGTCACATATGGACCAACTTCAATTAAATCCTTACATTTATCCAAATATGAGCTTTTGTCCAGAATAACAACTTGACCTCCTTTGTCAGCCTTAGTGACTACTATATCAGGATCGGAGCATAAACCTTTTACCGAAAACTTAGCATGCTTGCTGAAAGTATTTGAAGTCAATTTAGCATTAAAATCCACAGTATTGGCAATGAGATGCCTAATAGAATCCTTTTGAGAAGCAGTAAGAGCACTAAATCTAAAGGCTTTCTCAATTGGAGCAACCAATTTGGGAAATGAAGGTTTTGAAGAAGAAGCAAAATTGTTATTCAGTTTGAGAGCATTGAGCTGATCCGAATTCAAGAGCTTAGAAGAAAGATTGAGGACCGCATTCTGATTCACCTTTGGTAAAACATCAGACGAATGATCCACATTATTAGCACAAAGATATTTCCACTTTTTCTGAAGAGTAGTCCTATGTTTAAAAGTAGACTGAAGAACCCTATTCCAACTTTTCCTATCAACCGAATCAAAATCCAAGTCAGAATTCGAAAGTCTTAGATGCAAAGAAAACAACTCTTTTTCAATATTAGAAATTTTCTTCCGAGTTTCCTGAATAATAGCTCTTAACAGAGCCAACTTAGAACGAAAAAGCACTTTGCTAATTTTAGGAGAGGAAGAAAGGTTACAACTCAACGAAATAAACTTAGGAATTATTCCCCTACGTTTACAACCACAGAGAAAGGACAAATGATCCAAAAACCTGTACTTTTTCAATCTAAGACTACAAAACCTGTTGATTTCCGACATAATGAGTTCAGAAAAATTCAAAAAATTCAAAAAAGTGACCAAGGGCCCGTTTAAGCCAAAGTTAAATGAAAAATGATCAAATAGGCTTTGTGCTGAACTATATTTGAAGTTAAAAATCAACGTAAATAAAGCACAAATAAGGTAGAAAGTACAGCAAATAGCTATTTCAAGGCTACAATGGAGCCCCTTCATCAGTGCAAGAAGCTCAGCAAACAACATGAAAGCTGTAAGAGAACTGAGCGCGAAGCACGTGTGCCCCGGTATTTATAACAAATGGGCGAGTGCGCTTGAACTCACAACAAAGCGGGAAAACACCGACCAATCAGCGATCAGCGAAACGCCAGGAGAGCGAAGAAAAGGGGGGAAGGCGGCAAAGGAAAGTAGGGGAAAAAAAGCGCGGGAGAAAACACTAGAAGACGAAATTATAAAAATTGCTTCCAGATGTCAGGGAAAAATGGAACACTGGAAAAATCATTCACCAGAGAATGGGAATTTTTCCAAATATGGTAAGCTTCCCAAAAATCGAGGTCATAAACTGACGAACATTTACAAATAATTCTAGCCGAAGAAAAATCAAAGCAGTGACCAGAAGTCCAACAATGCTGAGCAATGGAAGAGCGTGCTAGTTCTTTATGTTTAACATAATTTTGATGCTCTTTCAGACGGTGCTTAAGAGGCCGCTAAGTTATGTTGACGATTGCTTTGTTTTGCTTGACCAAAACCAAGTTAATAATCAGCTTTTACTTTCCACTCTTAATTCTATCGATCCTTGCATCCAATTCACTATTGAAATGGAAATGGAAAGTTCTCTTTCATTCTTGGACGTTTTGATTACTAAAAGTAATAACGATTTTATGACTTCAGTGTATCGTAAGCCCTTTGCTGTTACACTACCTCCTCACAACTACTCTTCTCATCCTCGAAACCAAAAGTTGGCCTCATTTAAGGCTTTTGTGTTTCGTGCTTTGAATATCTGTTCTTCATCCAGTTCTTTAAATACTGAGCTTTCTTATTTAAAAGCTGTGGCTTTTGATCGGGGTTACTCGCCCAAGATTATTGATTCTATATATAATAGGCTAATAAAGCCCTCTCATTCCAGCAAGGTTTCCGAGTCTAAGGTTGGTTACACCATTGTTTTGCCTTTTTATCCAAAAACAAGTCATCAAGTTGCAAAGATTTTGAAAAAGTTTGGTTTCGATATTTCTTTCTCTCCTGTGAACAAAATCAAGTTTACAAACTTAAAGCATCCCATTGATTGCCAAAGCAACTGGGGCATTTATAGCATCTCTTGCAAATGCGGACTTAGCTATGTAGGCCAGACTAAGCGGCCTCTTAAGCACCGTCTGAAAGAGCATCAAAATTATGTTAAACATAAAGAACTAGCACGCTCTTCCATTGCTCAGCATTGTTGGACTTCTGGTCACTGCTTTGATTTTTCTTCGGCTAGAATTATTTGTAAATGTTCGTCAGTTTATGACCTCGATTTTTGGGAAGCTTACCATATTTGGAAAAATTCCCATTCTCTGGTGAATGATTTTTCCAGTGTTCCATTTTTCCCTGACATCTGGAAGCAATTTTTATAATTTCGTCTTCTAGTGTTTTCTCCCGCGCTTTTTTTCCCCTACTTTCCTTTGCCGCCTCCCCCCTTTTCTTCGCTCTCCTGACGTTTTGCTGATCGCTGATTGGTCGGTGTTTTCCCGCTTTGTTGTGAGTTCAAGCGCACTCGCCCATTTGTTATAAATACCGGGGCACACGTGCTTCGCGCTCAGTTCTCTTACAGCTTTCATGTTGTTATCTGAGCTTCTTGCACTGATGAAGGGGCTCCATTGTAGCCTTGAAATAGCTATTTGCTGTACTTTCTACCCTATTTGTGCTTTATTTACGTTGATTTTTAACTTCAAATATATTTTGTCAGGTGCAATTTCAAAAAGGTTTACGAAAGAATAATGTAAAATTTTATTTTACAGCTTATTAGAAAATTTTCTCTTAACAAACCATTATTAGAAAATAGAAACCATTCTCTTAACATACTAGCTGCGTTGCACAAGCTACCTCTGAACAAAAAAAAATTTAATGAATAATAAAACAATACTCAATATAAAAATATAATGAAACTAAATTATGCGTTTAAATATATAAGTACCTGTGACATACACTGTAATAAAAACATTATACAGAACAATCACAATTGAATAATACCATAAATCAAATTGTTCAAGTAAATAAGTAACTACACAACTATAAGAACAAAATCATACATTGCAGAAATAAAGAAAACAAAACCTAATAGAAAAATCCTACAAAACAAATTATGTCCCTGGCTATGGAATAAAACATCTTCAAAAATCAATTTGCTGAAAACAACCATTTCGTAAAGAGCCGACCACATGGGCCTTTATGTCAGCGCCATTGTTAGCCAGCACCCTATACACACAGTTGCCAAAACAATACTTTTGATGAATGCTATCTCTCCAAAAGAGTGGAAACTAATCTGCTCGTGCTTTTCAACCACAATTGTTTCATGATTATTTATGAACGGAGAATTTTTTTTTTTTTTTAACATCTTTGAAAGTGGAGTCGAAATCAAAAATATGGAGTAATAAAACTTTGAAAAGCAACTTCTCATTTTGAGTTCAGTTACAGACACAACTTTTGTGCTTAGCGTGGCAGTCAAATTTTGTTTTAATTATGTTTCTTAATTTAGTATTTCTAACATGGAATTTCTACAATGTACTTTCAAACAACATTCCTGGATGTTTATAATGTTTTTACCCTGAAAAATTACATTTTGCCACTGTTCTTAAACCATGCACATTGGTAGAAATTTATTGATTCTTCAGCCAAATGACTTTATGCCAAGGGCATAGGGTCTGCAAACTGGTACTTGTAAAGTATATATTAAGTTTTAGATAATCAGTATAAGTAAAAAGTACTATATAATTAAAGAAACTCTTACACCAGAATGCACACTGTACATTGCAAAAAACACAATAATAATATACACAGTTTTTAAACACTGATTTTCTTTCAAATCTTTTTTCAACCCTGATATATCGTAAAATCTCGAAAGTAAACCCCTTCCTTTTCAAAACCAAACAGATACATTTCAGGAGGGGGGTTATAATTGAGATTTCAGATTAAGCATATTCGGAATTTAAGATAAATTTCCATTTAGACAAATGGGGGGGGGGGGGGGTATATTCGAAATGGGGGTACTTTCGGGATTTTACGGTAAACTAACATCTTGCTTAATTCAACTATTGAGATGGTTCCAGTTTTAAAAGAATGATCCAACCTGATTACAAACATTCAGATTTTTACTTAAATATGTGCAATCCTTTACTAATATAAAGCTTGGGGAGGGACAACACAGGTGTACACTAGGGTGGAGCGAAAAAAATGAATTTTTGATTTTCGTAAACGGGTACCTTTCATTTACTGTGAATGAGGCTAAGTAACAATTCTGTAAAATATTTCACTTTTGCGACGTTATCTTTAGTCTGCGCATTTGGCCTAAAGTTTTGAAATTTTTGATTTTTTTTAGATTTTTCAAATTTTTTAAAAAAATATTGCAAATGATAAAACTAGTGACGGGTGGTTATTAAATGGAAGAAAAAGGTTTGAAATATACAAAGAATTTTTTAAAACCATTTTAGATTACGATTTCAGTCTGCGCATTAGGCCCAAAGTTCATCAAATTTTCCGAAATTTCCGATATTTTCAATATTGAGCAAAAATTTTTATAATTTAATATTTCCTCTCAATAATTACTTAAAGTGCCTTCAAAACATTTTCTTAATCATTTTGTTTTTTCTTTGAACTACTCAACTCTTTGCTTTCTCATTGAAATTACCCAGGACTCACCACGTGGAAGTGGCCGCACTTTGGGTGCCACCCGCGCTCCTCTTTTGCTTCCAACCAATAGAGTGCACTCATTTACACTTCTTAGACAAGTCAGGAACAAAAAAGTGTTTCTTTGCGTAGGAAATTGTTCGCATTGGTTTTGATGGATGCACTACAAAGACAGGAAAATACAAAGGTGTAATGCGGAAACTGGAAGAAAAACTTGGCAAACCTCTGTAATGGGATATTTGCCAATTACATTTAAATGAACTTAATTTGCGGCATTTTTTTGCAAAAGCTAGATGGACCTACCAGTGGACCAAAGTGATTTTTTGGACCTGTTGAACGAAGCTAAACAACTGCTATACTTTCAAATCAGTTTAGTATGAACCTATAGAGTTTGTCATTGATCAGATCGATGGTGACAATAAAAATGATTTAAGTACTGAACAACAGTAAATTCATGAGATGAGAAAGGTAGTTTTGACGGGAAAAATATCCAAAAAATTATGAAACAGAAGTCCAAGAAAGCTTTCCCAAGCCAGATGGTTGACTACAGCAAACATAATCTTTAGACTATAATTTTTAAAAGAGTTTGTAACTTTCGCGGTAAAAGTGTCCTTGCTTTTTTAGGATGAAGTGCAGACGTTACTAATTTAGCTATTAATTTTAGTGAGATTATAAAGAGTTACGTTTATCTCTCCAGGAAGAAGCAGAAAATTGTATTCACATCCATTCAAAACAATGTATACTTGGCACCCTAGAAATATGCTATTATCGATATCAATATATATAAAAATGGATGTATGTATGTTTGTTCCTTGTACAAATCCAGTTTTCGTCGGATTTTCATCAAACTTGGCACAGAAGTTCCTTCATGTGCTAGAATTCACATAGGCGGAGTTTTGAAATTCTAAAAAAATCCAAAAAGCTCAAAATTTAAATTTTTTGTTTCAAAATGGCCATTTTCTTTCAATTTTGAATAGATATAGTAATAGAGCCTTTAAGCATACAAATTGATTAAATTTAACACAATTAAATAGGAGTATTTCCCAACAAAGATTACGATGAACAATGAATTATCAATTTTAGGCTCACCTATTTCATTTTAGCATGAAATAAGTTTTTATATTCCCATATGGATAGAATTCATTCAAATATTTTTAGAGCTATGTTGTATTAATAAGCACCCGGGCAACGCCGGGTAATAATCTAGTTAGTTCATAAGAGAGAGCATATAAAGAAACTTGTTTTAAATCGTACTATCAATGCTCAATCTAGAAAACAAACAAGCAAACAAGTTCAGATCCCAAAAATAGATAAAAATCTATTTTTATACATTACATACACAAATAAAAAATCAGAATACATCGATATGATTTCTTGTCATGATGTGGAAATTACAAAGCCACCTTTTACACGTAATTTAACAACACAATATTTAAAAAGATTACTGGTAACTGAGAATTTAAATATGATTTCTGAATGCGCTCTTTTTAAACTTCCATTCAAGAGTCAATCAGTTGAAAGAGCTGTCAAAAAGGTCACAAGCTCTTCAAAATTGGTATTTAATCACAGGAAAAGAAAAAAGTTAGTAAATTCGATGATATCTGATAGAAATATTTGATCAATTTACGACACAAAGGAACAATTTAACTGTTAAAGACGTATCTAAGAAAAATAAATACGTGCTCGCATTGGTTGGAAGGAAAGGCTCACGTGTAGGACTCGAAATGCGCTTATTTCCTCGTGGTGAGTCCTGGGTCCACATGAGCTAGCGAAGAGTTGCACGGTTCAAATTAATAACAAAATGAATAAAACCAGGTTTGAAGACACTTCAAGTGAATATTGCGAGGGAAATACTGAGTTAAAAAATGTTGAAAATATCAGAAATTTTGGGAAATTTGATGAACTTTGGGCCTAATGCGCAGACTGAAATCGTAATCTAAAATGGTTTTAAAAAATTCTTTGTATATTTCAAACCTTTTTCTTCCATTTAATAACCACCCGTCACTAGTTTTATCATTTGCAATATTTTTTTAAAAAATTTGAAAAATCTAAAAAAAAATCAAAAATTTCAAAACTTTAGGCCAAATGCGCAGACTAAAGATAACGTCGCAAAAGTGAAATATTTTACAGAATTGTTACTTAGCCTCATTCACAGTAAATGAAAGGTACCCGTTTACGAAAATCAAAAATTCATTTTTTTCGCTCCACCCTAGTGTACACTACACACAGCTTCAGAAATGGGGTTTCCAAAGTACCGAAAGATTCAATTTACCCTCAGAAATGCTCTTGCTGCTTTCGTGAAAATTTTCAAAAATTATGCAAAAAAGAAAAATTTTGGATGTATAAAATTAATGAAACAGGAAAATGTTTGCCAGTTTCCTAATGGGTTTCTATAAGCTAATGGGAGTACTCTTGGAACCTACTCTTGGAGTACTTGGGGAACCTCCCAATCATGCTTATTCTTAGATAATAAAAAAGCGAACCCACTTTCACTGTTGATATTAGTGCAATGGCCAAAAATTAATGGAAAAAAAAGTAAGTATTGCTAGATGGGTTGGAAAAAAAACAAGAAATTCAAGCAAACTTTCAACAAAAAAGTATTCTAAAAAATTATTTTGTAAAGAAATCTAAACTTACCCAATCTATAATTATACAAAGCATTATTTCAGTTCCATTTTCTGAAGCTAATAGCAGAAATAATCTTAAAGTATTCACTAGAAGAATCAGCCTTTCTTGTAAAAGAAAAAAAATATATCTGAATAAAAAAATTTTTACAAGAAAACTTAGTATGTATGTAGCCAGTATCCAAGAGTGTACTAGAGCTGTCAAAACAACTTTCAACACTCTTTAGCAAAACTTGTCTCATTCTTAATCAAGTGTCAACTAAATTCATAACCTAAATGTGGATAGTAAATGTTAAGAAAACATCAGATTTTGCAGGTTTACTTGTCGTTATTGACAGCAACACCAATATGTAGAACTGATAAATAACGCTTTAGACAGTGCGTCAATAAATAACATATTCACATTACAAATTTATTTTTTATAAGTGTCAGTGTTTGTTTTTTGCCAGGTCAAATAAGAAACTTACTTTTAAAACAAATTAGGAAAATTTTATCGTTTCATACAATTAAGCCAGTTTGAATACAATTTTACTTACCAGAAGCGATTAGTTCATTACATGAATGGAATTAAAACTGCAGGTCAACTTCAAAGCGCCCAAAGCTGTTAACATCGAAAATAAATAAACACGAAACTCCACTTCCTGAATACACGAACTACTCACCCTGCAGAACTTAACGGGACAACCGTAATGTTGGGCAAAAAAAATTTTTTCTTTTTCTTTTTTTTTTTTTTGCTGATTCTAATCAACTAAATATTATTAAACAATGAAGAGTGCGACTTTTTTCTTCTCTTCTGAAGAGTAGAACTTTTTTCTACCAAATGCATACTTCTAGAGGAGCAGAATGACATCAAAAGCAGAATGCCGTTTAAAAACGAAAATGTGCAAGTCCATCCTTCGTCATGAAAAAAAAAATAATGAACAAATCCCATAAAAATTGTACTTCTTATGTCATATTTTTTCTTATAAAATAAAATTAATACATTTCTCTGATTTTTTTTCATGAGAAGCCATAAAGAAAAAAAAAAAAGAGGGATTCTTGTTTCTGAAGTGAAAATAATCGAAATCGATAATATTTGTAAACAAACCCAAAAATTGCTGGGTTGAAGCAAAAGTTTGATTGCATTTTGTTAGATTTTGTAGAAATGCTTACAAAATCATATTTGTTTCCCGTTCTGCTGTAATAAATTTTCGTTCAGTATTGCATTTTCAACTCCTGAAGGGTCTGTGTTGAAATAATTAAGAATTGTGGCCATGTCATCCGACCAAGATGATAAAATTGTGTGTGATGACAGCATCCCGGAAGATCAAGCCCCAAAATCGAATTCTGACACAACTGAAGCAGTTATTAATCCTGAAGTGTTGACGGAGAAATGTGACAATTCTTCTCCATGTAAGGAAAATGTGCATGAAATAGAATTGAGTAGCATGCCATCGAATGAAACAAAACTTTTAGACAGCACTTACAATGCAAATATATTGAAAGCACTGACAGAACCTCAAATGAAAGCTTCCAAAGAATCTATAAAAACTGAGAAAGTTTTTGATTCGTATATTCATCCATGTGTGCCAAAAATAAATAGGCCTGAAAAGATTGTAAGTGTGTTAACAATTACTATGTGGTTTTCAAAGTTGTTATTAGTATAAGGTGACCATTTATTTTTTTCCTCAATACAAAGCGTTTATCATTTTTTGCAACTGCATGTGCATTTTAAAAAGCATAAATTTTGGTTTCTGCTTTGTACAGAAAATAATGGAAATGGACACCTAAAAAACAGAATTGATGTTTTATATTATTATGCATTAGTTCCAAGTTTCCTTGAATACATTTGGTGCTGAATTTAAATTGAAAATAAAAAATAGTTTGAATTTTGACATCTTGAATTAAAATTATGTTTTTCACAATCAGGAATTGAATTGCAAAAGCTGTGTGTTTAGGTCATGTGTGTTAGTGTGTGGGACATGGATGCCAACACTAGGAGGGGCAAAGACAGAATCTCGAGGTAGTGGAGCACCATCCACCCACCTGGTAGCAGACTCCAAGTTAAATCGTAAAAAGAAAAAAAATGGCAACTACGATGGAAAACGAAAATAAAAATAAATAGCAATCGTTGTTGCTCAAAAAATACTAAAATTTTTCTTTGGACTTAATAGGTTTTTTTTCACAATCAACTATGCTTTGTTTCTCCATTTTGGTCTGCTGACAACTTATTTGTGAGCAAAAACATAAAGTTACCACCCACAAGCCAGGGCAAAGGCAGAGCTATAAGCAATTATATCCACAGCTCTGCGATGACATTCTAAGACTTCACACATTTCACACACTCCAGGGTTCCCCGTACCTACCACAACTCGTGGTTTAACCGGGATAGGACCCTGAAGAGCCCTCTGTTCTTTTTGAACCAGACCAAAGGTCGAGCAAACCCCTTATCCCAGCACCCCCAGAGGTATCGTTTCACTTGGAGGACTTTGTGACCACGACATTTTTAACGTCCCCCAGCCACCATTAATGAAGACGGTGGATCTTTGATCGGCTGGACTCAAACCCGGTTCCCTCCGAACACGAGTCCAACGCCTTACCGATCAGGCTACCATGGCCCCAACATTCTAAGGCTGCAGTTTCATCTTAACTAAGGATAAAACTGCAGTCTCAGGATGTCATGACCTATTGTGAGTAAATTTGCTAAAAGTACATGAGTGTTGAATTAAATGTAGTTACAAAGTTTAATGGATTGAAGATTTTTTATCGCATAACAATATTTTCAAATCATTTACATGTTAATTAAATTATTTATATCACATTTGATTTAATGTTTCATTAAATATAGTAACAGTTTATTGGATTAAATAATTTTGGTAAAATAAAAAAATTTTTAAACTATTTACATGTCAACTAAATTATTGATATCACGTTTTATTTGAAATTGTTTGATTTTTTCAAGTTCAGTTAATTAATTCTTTCTTTAATTATTTTTAGGTGTTTTGCTTAGATATGTCTTCTGACATGGAACAAATACCATTTAGATTTGGAGATGGGTAATTGGTTTTTCTTTTCTGTTAAGAGAAGTGATAATCCTTTGTAGAATGCTATAATGTTTTCAGTGAAAGCTAGATTTACTATGTTTTTTTTCCGTTGTCTGTTTTTTTCGTTGTAATGTTAGATGACAATTTGTTTAATACCGATATCAATGAAAACTTCAAGGAGATAATTGTTGAAACCATCACTAAATCCAAACATGAAAAATTTATTGGGGAAAATCTGAATTTTTCCTTTTTAATTGATATAAAAATTAATTATATGCCTTATTAGTTTCACAAATGCATTGGAAGAACCAGGCCCGTCACTTCCAATTTTTCCAGGGAGCGGGGGCCAATCAGTATATACTTAATGTAAATTAGACCTAAAAGCACCAAAGTTCACGTTCACTTATATGAAATTACATCGATTTTCAAAGCCGGGCAGGGGGCCCTTGAACCCTCCCCCCCCTGATTGCCGAAATGGCTGTCCTAAGTGGAACTTAGCTAGTCCCAACTGATTGAGGCTGGTGCCTGTACGCTTAGCATTACAAAAAAAAAATTACTCAAAATTCTGATAAAAGTATTAAAGTTATAACTATTTGAGTTGAGTACTATAATATTAGTCTTACAAAATTTTAATTCTTCTTGTTGATGTTTCTTATATCACTCAAGAGACCTAGCCTGGGTAGAATATATCACCTGATTTAAAGCAAAGACAAACTGAGTGTCTTCTGTTTCAACACAGACACCACAAGGGTGGAAATCTTGTTTTTCTAGTTGATGTTGTTTTATGGAAAGTATGTACATATAACTGATACTCAATTTTGGGAACAGTTTATCAGTTCAGTAGAATCTTTGTTTGAAAAAATATTATTTGATTTCCATCAACCCTCATTTTTATAACCATTTTAGCAGGGTTGGCAGGTTTCTGCCGAGGCAGTAAAAACCACTGGTAGAAACCGATTAAAACCAGCACGGCAGAAACCCCTTTCTTCCACTTTTTTGGCAGAAAATCAAAAAATAGCTTTTAAATAATTACTGGCATATAATATACATAGGAAAAAATATTAAGTGTTCACCAAAGTACAATTTATTTACAATATTATTGCCATT